>JAPTGZ010000001.1:17582993-17611110 GCA_029814645.1 Fowleria isostigma | reverse complement strand
TTATTTCAAAAACAATAAAATGGAAAAGTTGTTTTTAATCAAATAGTTTTGACTTAATTTGTCCTTTCAATTTTGTGTATTGTGTGATTTACATTTACATCATCTGTATTTTTTCTTAGTTAACTGTGTAGAATATTGCAATATATCACAATATCATGATATCATGATATATCATGATACTCTCGTATCATGATCCAAGTACCGTGATGTGTATCGTATCGTGAGGCTCTTGCCAATACTCACCCCTAACAATAATAATAATGGATTAGATTTCTGTAGCACTTTCAAGGCACCCAAAGCTTTACATTTCTGATCCTTTATTCATTCTCACTCATATTCATACTCTGGTCGTGATAAGCTATGTTTGTAGCAGCTGCTCCGACGGAAGCGTGGCTGTCAATTCACGCCAAACAGCCCCTCCAACCACCACCCAACATTTATGTATGCATTCAGACACCAGTGTGAGTGACACAGGAGGCAAGGTGAGTTAAGTGTCTCGCCCAAGAACAGAATGGCACATGACTCGGACAGAACAGGATTTGACTTTGGTTACTGGACAACCCGCTCTACCTCCTGAGCCATGGCTGTCCCAATCAAGTCATCATTAGCTTTGAAGGTCATTAAGATCACTAAACGATTAGTCCCCAGCACAAATCAGACTCCAAGATAAACTTCAGACAAGTGCATTGGACCTTGAAAGACTTAAAAACTTCTATTCTTCTTCATCCAGAATATTATCAAACAACAAATTGTGACACGTATTTTCCTCCTTTTTAACAGTTGATGCCATTGTTTACTCTCACCAACTGTTACCACAGTAACAAATCGGTGTCACTGGCTAAGTTAGGATTACAGATTCAAGCATGCATCAAATACATGCATGACACAAGCGTACGCAAACACCCACATAACACAAATATGAAATGTCACACACACACTGCAGAAGTATCCGAGGGCACTTTTAACACCCTTGTAAGACAAAGTTATGCTTTCCTCTTGACCACAAGTTTGTGCATGACTCAGTGTTGCATTAACGCTCTTGTTAGTGCTGATTTACTTCTTCCTTCTTGAACCTTCACTTGACGGCAGTTTCAAATAAATGTATAGAGGTCTCAACAGCAGCTAATGTCATATCATTGAGAATTTACTAAATGCAGTCAATAATTCCAAGAAGTCCAATAAAAGATGCACGGTAGATGTTAGTGGAGAAGCATCACTAGAGCATGAGAGAACAAGTATCTACAACAAAGAAATGAGGTCCAGAGCTCTTTTTTTTTTCTACCTTCTATTTCGTCAATTAAAAATAACTCAGCCGGTTAAAAATACCCTGAATGCAAACTCTTCTAAAGTTTTATAGTCTGTTTTCTAATTTCAGATGACATCAAACCTCAACTGAAGATTTCAGCTGAGCTGCGAGACACTATGCTGCAGCAACACCTGACTCCCAGCCCTCATCTAAGACATCCAACAACGCCCACACAACAGAAAACCCAAGGATGGCAGAAAATAATGACATGGGCCATAATTGACAAAAGTGCTGCTGCTTTAAAACCATGCATGCCAAGACAAGAGAACATCCACCTGCTAATTTTAGATGAACACAATAGCCCTTTCTTTCTGCTGTCAATCAGTGTAACACAAGTGACCCCCAAGTGTAGACAACCTTGTTTTTTGCATTGTGTATCAACCAAAAGAGTAGCATGCATTGAATGAAGTGCAAGTCACATGTGCCGGTGTATGGATTAGGGATAATACCTAGAAAAGGAATGTGTGTTCTCCAATCACAACATTACTACAGTGCCTTTCTTTGGTGGTGCTGATACTAATATGCGAGGCAGCTCATAATGATCCCACAGAATCATACCAATGAAATTCTCAGTAGATTTGTAATTGATGTTGCATGGAGTGGTGGGGTAAACCTCGTGTTTATGAAGGCCTTGCCTTATAGGCCACATGCATATAGATAATGTGAATACTTTTTTTTTTTCCTTAGGGGGGTGTCTGTGATCCAACAAAACCAGGCTACACATTACACATGTTAACTTGGGTTTGGCTCTTAAAAAGGCTCCAGTGGGAAGTATTTCATAGTGATCGAGGTGAACAGCAGTCTTCAGGAAAGTCTGATTGTATTTCTCACATCTCATTAAAGTATTTCCTCCACATGTGTGTCTGGACCGATGTTTCCTTAATACTGCCCAGCTCGTCCACGGTCGTAATGGGGGAAAAAAAAAAATCACACAAAGAAGTGGGAAAGAAACTCACCTCCTCCACGGTGAGGGGCATGCATATCCTGTACTCCTTCAGCAACATCTTCCCCCTCAACGCGTGTCTTCTCTGTGGACTCACAATGTGTCACAACAGCCGAGTAAACGCTCCCTCCGCCGGCCGACGGGATGTGTGGACCGCCTCGGGTTGTGTCAGCGCATGTGGATGGTTAACCCGGGTTAGGAAACACACCCCGAGTTACGGCTGAGTTCTTTCATCGGAACCAGCAGACTCTCTCTCTCTCTCTCTCTCTCTCTCTCTCTCCGTCAGGGCACGTCAGAGCAGGAATGAGCTCGGTCCAGTCCGCCGTCCCCTCCTATCGCACAGTTCCGTCAAGTACGTCGTGCACAGCGACTCACCAAACCGGAAGTTACGGCGTTTGTGTCCAAAGTAAGAGCGGAAAAGTTTGTGCCGATGAAATAAACATTACACGTTATGTAATTGTGAAATACTAAAGCAAAAAGGACTTGGTAGTTGTTACACCAAGACTTTCAAACAGACGCCCGCCCCCCCGCCAAAACCGTCATCTTCATCTTCATCATCATCACAAAGTTTATATAATGTTTTGCAACCAATGTCTTGATGTATATTACTCTCTCTCTCTCCATATAAATAAATATATATACATATATATATTTCTACAATGTGTATTTTGTAATAGACACTCCTCTATATATATTTCTATGTATATATTCTACAGCATATTTTTGATCTATTTCTATATGCATACTCTCCTTATATAATTCACTGTTTATATTTATACTCTGCATGCCTATTTTTATAGGTGTAGTTCCATATGTGTATTCTCCATGTATACTTTTCTGAGCATAATTCTATGATATTCTCCATGTATACTTTTCTGAGCATAATTCTATGTGCAGATTTTCCTTGTAAAATTCTTGATGTTTAATTCCATATGTATTTTTTCTGGGTATATTCGCCATGTGTAATTCTATATGTGTATTACCTGTGTATACTTCTTTATACAGACTTGCTCATGTACATTTTGTGTATATGGGGGTTTTTCTTTTTTAGCAATCTTTCCATGATATCTGTGTACATGTGACAACCGCCACAGTACCTTCCTCCCTCTCTCTCGCTCTCTCGCTCTCTTGCTCTCTTGCTCTCTTGCTCTCTCTCAGGTGTTTGGTTAAGTGTTCCCTTGGAGACCTGAAGTTTAGGAGGGCATCACCCTGGCAACCAGTATACAAGACTGGCACAGACCCCCTGCTCTGCTCTTCGTCGATTGTCGCAGACCTATCCTGACGTCCTTCTGATTACAGTTGCTCGTTTCCGTCTGATACTACGAAGTTCTTACGCTAATAAACATCGTCATACAGGAAATACCCGTTCCGTGCATGTTATTCGTCAAGCACTCAGAGCCAGTATTGACAGTACACATAATAAGATGTATATGAACATTATTAAATATTGTACATGTATTTGTAATTAGCACTGTATATGGAGTGCATAAGCTCAAAAATAAATTTCTAATCTAAACTAAACTATATACCACTTTTTGCCGAAAGATTCCACAAAGTGCTTTACAATAAAATCAGAAGTAAAATACATTAGCAAAAAATTGGGGGGATGAATTTCCAAAGTTCAAGAATTAAATACTGTAGTCGTTTCTCTTAAGTTGGTTTCTTTTTGAATAACTGCTGTTCTTAGTTTGTTTTTGAAGCGGCTCTTGTTCCTAATTTGGGTTTAATACAGAGGCAGTTTTCTTTAGTCCATAAGGACCCAGTGTAAAATTTATGGCACTTCCCAAATCAATTTTTCTCCATATTCAAGCATTCTTAAGTGGTTTATCACCATTTATTCTAATATTATCTTCTGTGTTTTGTGTTTTTCAGTGAAAATCAGGTATTTTACAACATTTAGTTTACTAATCATGTAGATGTTTCTAAAAGTTTAAAATAAAGTTGAGGACTATTATATGAACAACAGATAAAACTGTAGAAAAAGTGACTTTTTCAGCAAATCCTATCATTAACTGGACATAAACCCAGTGTGTCTGTGTACTGTCATTGATACAACTCCATGGGTTTTACCGGTAAATCAGTGTTGTAGAAGATGGTGTTTCCATGGTAACTATGGAGCCTCTGAACGTTCAGTTGGGTCATATCTGATGACCATGAAATGATGAATAATTGTATTTTACATTGATTATTTACAAACATTAATGGATCACAACAGGGATTAAACTGTTTATATCAGTACATGATTTTGATAGATGGTGAATGTTTTGATCTTTATGGGTTAAAATAGGTTAAATATAGAGAGAAATTTATTTGGGAACTGACACAACAGTAGTGCTGGGGCTTTATTGGTTAAGGCATGTTTTTGGTAAAGGTAACATGAAGCACTGAAACAAAGCATATCTTGTATTATAACTGTCTTTCATTTCTGTGTGAATACACGCCGATCAATCATAACATTCTGATCACTGCCAGATGAAGTGGTAAAAATATTGATTACATTACAATGGTATCTCTCATTGGGTTGAACATTTAGTCCTCAAACCTAATGTGTTGGATGATCATCAAAATCATTACCACTTTGCCTGTCAGTGTTCATAATGTTATGGCTGCTCAGTGTAAGTGGGTTTCCATGAATCACATATTTTCCACCTTGATTCATGACATTCTGGCATTCAGCCCTTCTACACTGCTCCTCACTGAGCAGCGAAGAGAAGCAGAGGCACTAAGCCTCTGTTTGAAGCACTAAACCAAGGGTATCAAACATACGGCCCACAGGCCAAAACTGGGCCTCCAAAAAATTAATTCCAGTCCACAAGAAGATACATCTTCAAAGTTAAAAATTCCAAAGGCACTGAGAGTTAAATGCTGTATTTTTCAGTTCTAGATACGTGTTAATAAGTGTTTTGTGTCTTTGTAGATCTGCTGGGATCTTTAAGTAGTGATGCACAAGGTATAACACTCTCTTATCATTAACATTTTATGCTGTAATTTTTACTTTTTTTTTCTGTAAAACAAAGTGCATGATAACTTTATTGGTCTGCCTGTTTGTTTTTAAATTCAATTTAAATGAGACTCTATGTGACCCCTGATCTTAAATGAATTTGACATCCATGTGCTACACTATTTCATCAGCTGCTATCTACATTAAAAGTTGTTTAGTTTCCCTCAAGTGAAAGTATCTTAAAGTAGTAGTACCACTGATGACTGCCACCAAAAAGCCCCGGCTCCCTTAGACTTACACTTTAGATCGCTGTAAAAATGCTAAATCAACAATTATTTTCTAGGAGTTATTCCTTTTATTTAGACCCTCTAATGAGCTATTGTTTGGTCCATCTTTCTTTTTTCCTCCATTGTTAAGATCTCAGTGACCAAAGGGCTACCAGTTTAATTCCTCATATCGGCAGAGAAACTGTGAGCTGATGTACCTTTGAGCAAGGCCCTAGACCTTCCCCATTTGCTCCCCAGGAGCTTAATGTGGCAGCCCACTGCTACTAGTATGGAGTATGTGGTGTGTTTCTTCATGTTCTAGTGCTTGGTTTAGAGCAGAGAATCATGATGTTGCATGTCCACATGTAAAAATATACTGAAAAATAAAGATTCTTAATTCTTAACCTCAGGTCAAATAGAGGTGGAGTCATACCTCTGACTGTGGACCATGGGACCTTATTTTAGAGGGAAAAAATAATTACAATTAAAAGTGAAAGACAAGTACTTTGTAGATTCTGTTTCTAATATGCTAGCATTTAGACTTTGTCAGCTTGAAAGATAGTTTTTACATTAAGCAAGCTGGAGTTTCTTAATGCACCAGATTGTAAAAATACATAACTAGAAATACTGAAAGTTTCTCCACAAAAAATTCTGAGTCACTGAGAATGTCTCTGCAGTTTCTGACCTGTAGTTATTTAGCTTCTATTCATACTTATTCACCTGCCTCAAAAAGAACAGGCTGAAATACATTTTACAAGTAAATGGTCGCTTTGGTGTTTGTGATTTGTTTTATGTTCAACAAGTGGTGTGGGTCCACTGAGCCATTTCACACAAAACTCGATATTATTTCACGACACATTTATTATAATGAGGCTCATAATCAGTCTGTCTGAACAGTCTTTTTTGTCTCACAAAGAACTTTTTATTCACAAGTTTACAGATATAAAAAACTAAATATTAAAATGAAGCACACTTAACATGTCAGTTAAGGGGAAAAAAATGATAATACTGATTTGAAGACCTTAAATTGTAACTTCATCATAGTTCACTCAGTGTTATGAATGAATGAATGAATGAATGAATGGCCTTTTATTGTCATTGTACAAGGGTTTACAATGAAATTTGCATGCATTTATAAAAATAATCTTTCTTTCTTTCTTTCTTTCTTTCTTTCTTTCTTTCTTTCTTTCTTTCTTTCTTTCTTTCCTTTTTTTTTATATATCAATACTGGTTGTCTAAATAGCTGTGGACCTACTCTTTAAATGATCTCCAATGTACTGCTATAATAGATGAATGGAGAGTTTTCAGCTCAGGAGTTATTAATGGTAAATATGTGTGAAATCTCGGAATAAGCAAAACGAATTAAAATCGAATTGATAAATGCACAAGCCATATTTCACTGAACACGACTGGATTAATTTGCCTGTGATTTCAATAGGGCATTTATTATGAAGGCCGGTGAGACCGGATGTGGTTTTGCCTTCAGTTTGTTGACTACACATGGGTCCATTAGTGGAACCGCTATACGTACCCGCATCGCGGTGGAAAGGAAATGCGAGTCCAGATGTCTTGTAAAAACCTTGAGGTTGTCTCTGAGTAATTTAACTTTTAAAGTTATTGTCTTTAGAGGAGATGCGAGACCAGGAAATCCGGTCTGTTCTTAAGATTCCTCCTCTTATTGGTTTCTTCTTCCTCTGTACACACGAAAAATAGAAGTGTGGAAGCGCAGCGTAGAGCTGGCCCCCGTCCTGTCCGCCCCCGGGCCGGGCCGGGCCGAGCCGGGCCGGGCTGGGGAGGTGGCCCACTCAACCCACGGCACAGGAAGCATCAGCTCCCTTCACATCCGTCTCAGCACTATCTTTCTTTTCTCAGTCGTCACCACAAACCAAGAAGCTGCAGGCCTACTTTGAGCCAGTTTACATCAGTCACTTCCAGTCCAGACAGTGACACATTTTCTGTTGTTTTGGCAGAACTCCATTACATAGAAATTATAAAACGGAATGAGGTTAAAGTCCTGACTTTCTGATCATTCATTATATAAATCAGAATCACATAGGCTGTGCATATTGAAATGTTCTTGAACAGCAGTCAGACATCTGAACTCTTGCCAAATAGACTTTTATGATGATATGATATGATATGATATGATATGATATGATATGATATGATATGATATGATATGATATGATATGACATTTCTGCATCTTTTTTTTTTTTTTTTTACATCCAGGAGTATCACATGATGTACAGGGCCAGTTGTCTAAAACAAATTTTTAGAGAGTTTTCTGCTTGAGGCCAGCTGATCTGTTCTACATTTAAAAACAAGGGCACAAACATATGGCACACCAAAAGGTCCCTTTCGGCCCAGGGATGAATTTGTGAAATGCAAGTTACACTGACGATAATTTTGACAGAGTCAAGGGTGTCAAAATTATTTTAGTTCAGGGCCACATACAATCCAATATGATCTCAAGTGGGCCACACCAGGAAAATCTTAATCTACACAATGTTGCCAAAAGTATTGTCTCACCTTCTCTGACTTGCATATGAATTTAAGGTCCATCCCATTCTTAATCCATACATTTAATAGGATGTTGGTCCACCCTTTGCAGCCATAACAGCTTCAACTCTTCTGGGAAGGCTTTCCATAATATTTAGGAATGTATTTATGTGAATTTTTGACCATTCCTCCAGAAGCAGATTTGTGAGATCACACATTGATGTTGGACCAAAAGGCCTGGCTCTCAGTCTCTGCTCTAATTCACCCCAGTGGTGTTCTGTGGGCTTGACATCAGGACTCTGTGCAGGCCAGTCCAGTTCATCCACACCAAGTTCTCATATCCATGTCTTTATGGACCTTACTTTGAGTACTGGTGCACAGTCACATTGGAACAGGAAGGGGCCATCCCCAAACTGGTCCCACAAGTTGGGAGCATGTAATTGTCCAAAATCTCTTGAGAGTTTGATGTGGATGAACTTGACTGGCCTGCACAAACTCCTAACTTTAACATGATAGAACATCTTTAGGATGAATTAGAAACTGAGAGCCAGGCCTTCTGGTCCAACATCAGAGTGTGATCGCACAAATCTGCTTCTGGAGGAATGGTCCAAAATTCCAATAAACACACTCCTAAACCATGTGGAAAGCCTTCCCAAAAGAGTTGAAGCTGTTAGAGCTTTTTTTCAAAGGGTGGACCAACATCATATTAAACATATGAGAATTGATTCTCAATTCACTTACCTGGATATATAAATAAAGGATAAATAAAGGTTAAATAAACAAATAAATAAAATATTTACCATACAGATTAAAAATTGGACCTTACGTAAGTTCATAGGTGAGTCAAGGCAAGTGAGACAATACTTTTGGCAATTATAGGATAAAAAGAATTGGACCCAAAATGGAGCCTTGAAGCACTCCACATCGGAGAGGGGCTGTTTGAGTTGAAGGGACCAAGTTGTACTCTGAAAGATCTCTGTGATAAATACAACCAAACCCACTTAAGGACCGTACCTCTGAGGCCGACACATGACTCCAACTGAGTAAAATGTGGTGGTCAACTGTGTCAAAGGCTGCTGACATGTCTAAGAGCAATAGGGCAGCTGGATTACCAGAGTTCACTGTTAAAATCAGGTCATTCAAAATCTTAAAAGATTTGTCCGTTGCTGACAAAAATCCTCCTGTATTTGACAAGTGAGATTAGATTTTTTTTAAAGACACAACGGTTGCTTTGTAGGTTTTTGAAGAGACCCTGTGTAAAGAGTGGCATTAATAACACATCAGTCTCACGATGAAGACGCTCCATGTGGCATAAGCAGCCCATTACAAATTAAATAAGTCATATGCAGAGTTCACTGAAGAGAAATCCTGCTTTAACTATTTAGGTAACTTGTCTTCACATATATTTTAAAACAGCTAACACAAGGTTTGACAAAGAACAATGCACTAAACCTGATGGTCTGCATTCATACAGTTGTCGCAGGTACAATAAAGTCTGTAAACATGTCTTAGATATATGAGAAATACCACAAGAGGTCTCGAGACATTTTGATCTCTGCTGTCTCGCGACGTCCTGAGATATCTCACAACATTATGATATGTGGGTGTCCATACAGTCAAAGTCTTGTTTCATTTTCTCTGAAGTATAATACAAGAATGAGTTTTTTGAAACTACAGAGCTTGTATTTCTTTTCTGACATTTTGTGTCTATCTTAACTTTAAATCCTGAAGCTTAAGAACCATGGCATAATGACAAGCTTTTATGTGAGTGCAATCACTTAACCAACTAACCACGATACAGTGATGACTGAACTATTTCAATAAGGTCTCTGTTGATTAGAAAGGAGATTAGATTGCAGTGTGAGCTGCTGTGTTGCATCAATAATACCAAACAAATCTGTAAGCTTTGAAAAAGCCAAATAGCCTCACCTCTGTCCCAGTTTTTTTTTTTTATTAGTGCAACACAGTATTTTAAAAAGAGAAAATATCAGCAAATGAAACATTTTTTAGACATTTAATTGTTCTTTGGGTAAATTGTATCTGAATAATCTGTGTCTATTTAGCTAAAAATGCAAAATGAAGCTTATTGAAAACTATTGAAAACACATTTTTGTCTTGTTGCCCTAACTCCAACCAGCATATTACTGTAATGGTGTTTTGGAAGAGAATAATGATAATGATAATGATGATGGTAATGCTGGTTATTTGATTATTTATCAGCTTCAGCTTAGCTCTTCCTGATGTTTTTAAGTCTGCTTGAAGCTAGGATATAGGTTTTCTTGAATTGTAAGCCTCTGCACTCAGAGGTCTTGCTCCATATTTGCTATCCCTCTCATGAGTCGACACCATATTCAGTTTTTCAGGCCTCTAAGGTCTATGCTGAGCCTGCACAGGGATCAAACTGATTTTAGCTCTGAGCTTAGGGGCTTTCTGCCATGGGCAGGAAAATCACTGACCCACATTAGCTTTATTTATGGGGGCAATGGAGTCTTTCGGAGCACTGAACTGTAAGGACAGGAATGCACAAAACAGACATTAAAGGGACACCTGCTGTTGAACCTCAGTCATTGCATCGACTTGTGCTTGTCATTGTATAAACACTCATGGCCATTCACAAAATTCTTCATTCACTGTGATCATTTAATCAATGAGTGCAAGCCATGACTTCTTTCACCTAATATTGGTGTAATTGTCTTAGTCCACTCCTAAATCATCATAATCAGTGTTATCATTCATAATTTTTAATGTTGGATAAATATCTGGAAGTAATTATAAAATGCATTTTAATCCGGCTGTTTTTTTCATTCTTCTTTTTTAATTTTAATTTTTTATTTAATGCTAGACAAACATTGTGAGAGGGGTAACAAAAATACAAGGCAAAGCATCTTGCATACTAATTCATAGACTTCAAGTCATAGACATTAAACAAGACAAAGACAGACACAAACAGAGGGCTATTTACAGGTGAGTTTGTGTGTGTGTGTGTGTGTGTGTGTGTGTGTGTGTGTGTGTGTGTGTGTGTGTGTGTGTGTGTGATTATTTTTGATCATTATGCATGGGTTGGGCTAATTCAGGTGGGGACAGAAGAGGGAATGAATACAAAATTGACAGTCTAAAAAGTAAAAGGGTCAAAAGTGATGAGTACACAAAAATGAGAAATCAGTAATGGTTTTAAAATAATAACAGAGAAAGAAAATTAAGGTTAAAAAGAGAAATAAATGTAATGAAAATTTAAAAAGAGAAAAATAAATATTTAAAAATAAAAAAGTAAAATAAATAATAACAAACAAAATAGTAAAAGCTTTGTTTTAATTTCAACTGTCAACACATCATCAAACAACTGTGACTATAGAGGTTGCGAGATGTGCTAATAATGTCATCTGCACCTTAGAAATAACTTAAAAATGTTGAAAAATGAAAATTCAACCAAGCCAAACAATCAGTTATTACAAAAACAATTAAAGACGGACAATGAACCTGGGTACAATGGCTTACATGTGCTTCTGTTTTAGTAAAAATTTACTTCAGATTCATAACGTTTTCAGTAAGTCTTTCAGTGATCAGTTATGTGACATGTGATTAGTGTGGTGTTTTTTTATGTGAGGTAAAGGGAAAAAATAAGCAGTTTTAAATGTAATCAATTAGAAGGTAATTTATTAATTAAAGAACAAAAAAATAAGTATTCAGGTGAGGGCTCTACTTGGAAGAAATCAATACAGAATAGGATGAGAAGATGAGAGAGATGGACAAGAATAGTGAGAAAAGTGAGAGAGCCCTGTCACATGAGCTTCATTGTTTATTTCAAGCTTATACACTCCATGCCCAATACTTATTATCTAGTTTTCATTATATGTACATAGATATACATCAAGAATTTGCTGTAAACACTATATGCATTGATATTTTTACACAAACAATATGCATAGAGAAATATACATCGAGAAGTATACATAAAGAAATATACATAGAAACATAGAGGAAATATACATAAAGCAATATACATAGTAACAGAAAGTTTATGTACAGTTTTTGACAATAGGGTGATGGAGGTTGAATGAACAGGGTTGTAGATCATTCTTGCATCCTGACTCCAGATGAGAGGTCCCTTGTTGAGATATCGGCATTGTTGTGTTTTGCAGAGTATATTTAGTTTTGGAGAAACGTATATGATTCCAAGGCACGAGCTGTACATCATATCTTTGTGGTTTCTGAAAGAACATATCCCTTTAATAGTAGCTACCCTATGTCAAAGGGCACAACAGGGTCTGTGTTACAGCATGGAAAGTGCCTGGTTAAGCAATATATGAAAAGATGAATGAAGACAGTCAAAAGGTATATAACACTAAGATCAAACAATAACCAAGACTTCATATATTATAGTACTATGTTAAAATTTCAGTGGATTTAGCGTTGTAAATTATAGCATCATTGTGTATATATATATCATCATCAGTGAAGATGTTTCGAGATGCTGCTGATCAATCATTTCTTTAAACAATTAATCATAAAAATCCTCATCACCAATATCATTGGGTGTCATCTAGCGTGAATGGCACAGCAAAAATACAGGTGAGTTTTCATAATGCCTGACATATTTTTCAGGGGCCCTCACCGGGTCCTTCAGGCGCATTGGACAGCTATTATCGGTCCTCTTCTCTGATTGGTCACCTCTCACCCTTCGTTCATTTGTCAAGCAAAATAGTACGAACCGTAGTAAGAAAGGAAAGGCTCCGTTTAGTAGCTTCATCCGTAGACTGCAAATATGTCTGAGGAGCGATCTGAACGTTCCGATGGAAGGATTGTAAAGATGGAGATCGACTACAGTTCAACTGTAGACCAACGTCTCCCTGAATGCGAGAAACTGGCTAAAGTAAGCGGAGTGTGATAGAGGCCGGCGCCGGCTGAGTCATGGTGCATCAGTGGTAGTGTGTTAGCATCAGAGCTAACATCCTATTACGGTAGCTATGGCTATAACAGCCGGAAATATACTTTAAACAGAATTTCTATTGTAAATCATCTGTAAATATTTAATTGTATTTTCTGTATTCCTCAAAGTTTGATACCATTTACTTCCTATACCCACTTTTGTTTATTAGCTATTTAGAATGCTAGCTAATAGCCTAGCAGTCTAGTCATGACAACATCAACTGACTTGGCTAACCGTGTTGGGAGAGAACATTTAAGTCGCGTATGAGTACGGTGCCACTGGAATCATGTCTTATTAATTCAGGTAGTGAGTTATATTACCCCTAAATATGTTTACTTTTCTTTGGTAGGAGGGCAAGCTACAGGAGGCCGTTGAGAGCTTGTTGTCCCTGGAAAAGCAAACCAGAACGGTGAGTACCCCCTTTACAGTCAGAGTTGGCATCTTGTGCGAAGGCAGTATGACCGTGTTGACAATTCAGTGTCTCTTGGCTTTCGGATCCCAAATAATATTACTTTATATTGCAATAACAGCTCTCTGAAGATGTATTGCACCCTAGTGTTAAATTATTGAATCTGAGTTGGATCTCCACTGAAACTCAACCTATCAGCAGCAAGCAAAAATTGATTACATGTGTTTTTTGCTCATCGTGGTTAGCATCAAACCTTACAGCATTACTTTCATACAAGTGACTTAAAAAGCTGGTAAATGCCCCAGAATCCTGAGTGGTAAAGAACACAGTCTTGTATTATCTACTTTTCACATAATCTTGTGTCCCAGCAAAGAAGTTCTTTCAGAGATTCTACACACTAATTAAAGTGATGATTATACATGTAACATAAGTATGTGCTGGGTCCTACACTGATTGTCAGAATTTTGGTTTTATTTCTTCACAATGTTTTAATTTTTCTTCCATCAGCTCCATAACATCTGTAATTATCTCTAGACAACATGGTACATACTCTTACTTGTTTATACTACCGCAATGTGCTGGACAGATTCTGCTGAGAGGAGATTTCTGTTACCACACTTATTTCTAACAGCTGTACCTTTATAACATAAATATTATTAATTCATAATTTACTGTCTTTGCAAATGATAAAATGCACTCTACCACAGAGAGTCAGTCTTTAGTTTTGAAAAGGAAGTGTTGGACAAATTGTAGTCATATGTAAGTATAATCAAAAACCATTTTCTACAAATTGATTTTTTTCATTTAATGTGTGGGGCCAAACAAAGCCTATAGGTATGGAAGCCTTCATTGTAGATATTGAAATTAATGTCCATGAAAATGTTTTCAATATTCTATTTACTTTTCAAAGTAGAGTACACCATAAATCTATTTTAAGGCAGATTCACAAAAAAAAGACAAAAAAAATGTTGAAATGTAAAAGAATCTTCAAAAAAAAAAAAAAAAAAAAACAAGAAAGAAAAAGAAATCTAATTGTGTTATTATTTGGCCATACAGCCAAGCACTAGAGTTTGTATTTGTGTTAGTTTGGTATACTGCTTTGCATTGTGTAATTTAACCCTTTGTCTTCAACTCTTTTCAGGCATCAGACATGGTTTCCACCTCCAGAATTCTTGTGGCTGTGGTCCAGATGTGTTATGAAGCCAAAGACTGGGATGCCCTGAATGAAAACATCATGTTGCTTTCCAAAAGAAGGAGTCAACTTAAACAGGTAAGATACTCTACCACAGGAGCTACTTTGCACAAGCAGTCAGAAATTGTATCTTTCAGATGCATTTTGTCAAGCTCTTCTTCCTGACCCCCAAATCCATCTGCTCTGTATCTCATCAGGCTGTTGCCAAGATGGTACAGGAATGTTACAAGTATGTGGATGCTGTGACAGATCTGACTATCAAGCTGAGGCTCATTGACACACTTCGCACCGTGACTGCTGGCAAGGTTGGGAAGTCCTTTTGAGTGTTAAATCAGTAGTAAAAAAAACTGAATGGAGTCAGTTTGAACTGATACACTTTACTGAACATAAAGGTGTAAGGTATAACTTAAAACTTTGGACTATTTCCAGACATGTTTAATAGCCAGTTTAAACAATGTTGTTTTCTTAGTGGTATGGACCTGGAAAGTTGCATCATTTAGGACTACATAGACTTTTTGTTAATATAAAAGGAAAAATGAGAAGCAACAATGAGCAAAATTATAAACCTGTTTTTTGATGCTAATAGCTCAAAATATTGTCTTCCCTCTCACAGATCTATGTTGAGATTGAGCGTGCCAGGCTGACAAAGACATTGGCGAGTATCAAGGAGCAGAGTGGAGAGGTCAAAGAGGCAGCTTCCATCCTCCAGGAGTTGCAGGTGAGAATTGAATGAAAACTACAGGAAGTAAGCAAACAGAAAAATATTATGGCACCTCAATGACCTTTGTGCAATTTATGGTTACATGCCTATGTTCAGAGATTTGAGACAGTTATGTTGTAGGAATGTTAATTGAAAATTGGATAAAACCATGCTCGGGCAGCATTTACATATGACAAACTGTACTTTGAATTGAATTGTAATAACTTTTGCCTGCCAGGTGGAAACCTATGGCTCTATGGAGAAAAAGGAGAAAGTGGAATTTATCTTGGAACAAATGAGGCTTTGTATTGCTGTCAAGGATTATATTCGCACCCAGATCATCAGCAAGAAGATAAACACCAAATTCTTCCAAGAGGAGGGCACTGAGGTAAAACGCATCTGACAAACTGGACAGTTTATAGATAATGATTATAATGTGAAGTCAACTATACTATTGTAACAGCTGTTGATAAGGAAACGCTGGAAGTGACTGTTCTATACGCTGAATTTTCCAATATAATATTTTAAACAGCAAAGCAGCTGTAACTCAACTAACTTTATCTTTTTATGAACTCAGGAATCGAAGCTCAAATACTACAACCTGATGATTCAGGTTGACCAGCATGAGGGCTCCTACCTGTCAATCTGCAAACACTACCGTGCCATCTATGACACCCCGTGCATCTTGGAGGATAACAGCAAGTGGCAGCAGGTACTAAGGCCTCAATACATTACATTCCAATAGTGACAACCTGCAGTACCATTTTAAATGACAAACTCTTTTCAGACTGATTCCTGAGTGAGAATTAGTTTGGACCCAAGCTGGATTTCCAAAGTTTTATTAACAAGCTGAGGCCCAAATGTCTCTAGATGCTATTGAATAGACCTTTAGCCAGTCAAAACAATGCCTATAGACAACATTTGCTAAATAGATGTTTGTTTTTTCTGACCTGCCTCAAATCAGATAAGTGGTTGTGATTAGATCCACACAATCTACACTAGAAATTAGTTTTAATAGGAGTAGTTCCTGACTGACCCTCCAGAGACAAGCAGGTTCATCTGGTTCCAAAGCTATTTTTATTATGTTTCTGTATTTAAAAGTCCTAAACCCTGTCTGCTCCCAAATTTTACTTTGTATGTTTGTTCTTTTTTAAATGTTGAGTGTCACTAAGATCCATGTATGCATTTTTGTTTCAGGCTCTGAAGAGTGTAGTGCTCTATGTGATTCTCTCTCCATATGACAACGAGCAGTCCGACCTTGTGCACAGAATCAGTGCAGACAAGAAATTGGAAGAAATTCCTAAATACAAGTGAGGTTTGCTTTTTGCTTCCAGCAGTGAACATGATTTCCAGTACAAGATGGCAGATGTTGTCATATAAACAGAAGCTTTATTTGTCCTGTGGGGAAAGCCATTTGCCGCACACTCACAAGGCATTTCATCACAACCTATCACTTGGGGGGTGGGGGGGGTGACCATGCCAACTCTGGCATACTATAACGTCATGTGCTTATCCTCTATAGAAGGGTGTGATCACAAGGGAGACTTTAATATTTTTCTCTCCATTCCCAGGGACCTCCTGAAGCAGTTCACTACTATGGAGCTGATGCGCTGGGCCTCCCTGGTGGAGGATTATGGGAAGGAGCTTAGAGAAGGCTCACCTGATAGTCCTGCTACAGATGTTTTCTCTTATTCAGAGGAGGGGGAGAAAAGGTGGAAGGACCTAAAGAACAGAGTAGTAGAGCATGTAAGTCTCATGGTCAAGTGTAGGGTCTTGTCCCACCCTCTTCAGACATGTCATAAGCATGTTTTAAATGCATCAATTTATTCACAACATCAAATCATAAAGTTAGAAGCTGCCAATAGTCTTTGAGTGGCACTCCTTGGCAGTACCTTACCAGCAGACAATAGCACAAAGGCAGCAAACATTGTTTCAGTTAGCATTCTCTTTTGACAATTTTTTTTATAATGCATTTCCAAGAAGACACATTGCAAAACCAACCTGGACAGCTTATGTTACATCTGCAATGCTTGCAGGGAGTGAAGGATTTGGCGATGGTTGAACTTGGCATATAGAGGAAGGAAGGAAGTGAGATTGGATCACAGGGAGTCACACAAGACATGTTTTTCTTTCTAATACCAGGTGTGACGTACTTGGAACACATGAATCGGGGATTCAGAAAACAAAGGAGACATAGAATGGTCCAGTGGTACATTCCTAGAAGCAGAGAGACATTTGGGAGACCATCACTTAATTTATGTTGGAATACAGTGAATCAAAGTGGTTGGATTTGATTGTAAAATAAGTGTCATTTGAGAGGTGAAACTGTATTCACAGTGAACATCCAAACGATGTTAGTCTGAATAACTGACTCACTTAAACATCCCTTGGTGAAGGTGGTAAAAATCCAGTGCCTTTCTGCTGGATTTTCACAATCTTGTAAGTAGAAGATGCTTTGACTTAAGCTGTATGTACCACACATTAAAGTACGTTCTGTAAAACTTTAGAATAAAAATGGAACCAAGGGTCCTGAACTCCATCATATTTAAACATTAATTGACATTCGTTTGACCTGTCAAGGTCACTTAAGGTCAAAGGTCATGACATCAAATGAAAGCCAATATGTGACTTCTTATCTATTTCCAATAGTAATTATATCAACATTTTCAACTGTTTTGAAGATGTAGCACTTTGAAAAAAAATTCCAATTTTAAACCACTGAGGATTTTTAAAATTTCAAAAATTCATAAAAAAAATTCCAAAATCAATATTTGTCAATTCTTAGATAAAACTTGGTAGACCTTGCCCTAAGGAACCTCTGTTGTGAATTTCAGTAGATTTTGGCTGATGATTTTGGAGAAGTTTCTAGAAAGCTAGACATAGATGACCTTGGGTTTGACCTTTTCAAGGTCATCTAAGGTCAAAGGTCATAACTCCAAATGAAGGCCCTTATGAGACTTCCTATCTATTGCCAATAATAATTATATCAATATTGTCAACTGTTTTGAAGTAAAGCACTTTAAAATTTGTCCCATTATAAACCAACGGGGATTTTTAAAATTTAAAAAATTCATTAAAAAATTTCAAAAATCAATATTTCCCAATTATTTGACAAACTTGGTAAACCTCACTCCAAAAATATTCCACAACAAATATCAGGTGGTTCTAGCAGACAGTTTCAGAGAAGAAGATTCTTGAAAAATTCTTCACAGACAACGGACGGATGCCAACTGATCCCAGTAGTCCATCGGACCATTCGGGCCATCGGACTAAAAAGACCATTAGAAAAAAACTTGAAAAGGCTGCACTGATGACTTGTAATATCTGGCAGATTCAGTGACTCTACCTGTTGTGTCCATAGTTGGAATACACTGGTAGAGGGATGGTTGGATTTCCCTCAGCAGTTCTTGGTATTTTATGCAACTACAGGATTTTACTACTATTTAAGAATTTCTTGTCTTTCCTCCAGAACATCAGAATAATGGCCAAATATTACACCAGAATCACAATGAAGAGGATGGCAGGACTCCTTGACCTCTCTATTGATGTAAGCACTGTTTTACTCATAAGGTCTTGCAATCCACATCTTTTTAACAAACACACACACACACACACACATATAAACACAAGGTTTTTCTATATCATTAGCCTCTGAGCATAATTGCATAAGTCTTTTTATAGGTCATAACTAATATTGAAAAATTAATCAGCAGTGTTTGGAGAGTAAAGTTATGTAAATATCACAATTTGGCCAAAAATCTGGCTTGGGCAATACATATTGTGAGCTTATGATATGCTAATATATTGTAATGGTGTATTTTTTTTTTTTTTTCAACCCATAAAGACCCAGCGCTACTTTTGTGTCAGTTCCCAAATGATTTCTCTATATCTAACCTTTCTTAAGTGATTTATCATCATTTCGTATAATATTATCTTATGTATTTTGCATGCTATCAGTATAAATCAGGTATTATCCGGTATTTAATTTACTGATCATGAAGATGTTCATAAAACCTCAGATTAATGTTGAGGGTTATTCTATCAAAAACAGAGAAAGTCACTTTTTCAGTGAAATCTATCATTAATTGAACATAAACCAAGCATTTCCATCCTTTGTCATCGATCCAACTCCATGGGTTTTATTGGTGAATCAATGTTGTAGAAGATGATGGTGTTTCCATAGTTACTACAGAGCCTCTAAACATCCAAATGGGTCACATCTGATGACCATGAAAAGATGACAAACTGCATTTTACACCAATTATTTACATGTATTGATAGGATTAATGGATCACCAGATATTAAACAGTGTAGATCAGGAGATGCTTTCGGTCAGTGATGGATGTTTGGGTCTTTATGGGTTAATTAATTTATGAGTTGTATTTTTTAATGCATCTGTGAAATGTGCATGTCTTATTTGCAATCAGCATCATAAGTTCTGCAGTTGTGCACGCTAGCTTTTAAAGGTTTGGAAATTTTATGGTCCATGTGCAATAGCAGCATTGCTTCCTGATAGCAGCGAACTCTTTATAGTGTTTGGCTTTTACTGTTGCATACTGACATGATGATCTATGCTGAAATATTTCTGCAGGAATCAGAGGAGTTCCTCTCCAGCCTAGTTGTAAACAAGACCATTTATGCAAAGGTTGACCGGTTGGCTGGCATCATCAACTTTCAGAGGCCCAAAGACCCCAACGATCTGCTCAATGACTGGTCGCACAAACTCAACTCTCTGATGTCTCTGGTCAACAAGACCACACACCTGATTGCCAAGGAGGAGATGATTCACAACCTGCAGTGAAATGGGAACAGAGGGGATTACTTTATGTTTTGGTTCATATTTGTTTGTTTTCTTTCCTTCTGTGGAAATGTTTTTTGAATTTACAGTATCTGCTAAACTGTATGCAGTCTTTCCACTGACATAACTGGAGAGAAACGTCACGATATACACAGTCGCATCTATGTTTTTTTTTTTTTTTTTACTGTTCATTAAACATTAACAATAAATATATAAGCACCTCAGTGTCATTGAAGCCTGAATGATTTTGTTCCTCCAGTAAAGTTTGAGACTTACTTGCAGTTTTACGTTCATGATGGATTATGTGGTGAGATTACTTATACAGTATACAGCACTGAATAGAAACATTGAATAAAAAAATTAAAATTCATCCCATTTGTACAATGCCTGTTGCCAAGTGTTAAGGTTTTTTTTGTTTGTTTTTTTTTAGAAACATGACTACATCTTCCATGTGTATTTTGTAGAGTTGTACAGTCATGCAATTCACTGCCTTATTGATGAACAATTTTTTTCACACTATATACCATTAGATCAAATAATAGAAATAAAGTAGTTGTGCTTTGGCAGAATGACAATGGGAATTACATGAGTTATAGATAATTCATTTTTATCTTTATACTATACAATGAGTAAGGACTCATTGTTTTTATACCACCAGTAGAAGCCCATAGTCCTGGAGAATTACCACACTGATGTTTGCATTCATCTAAAAGCACTGAAATGGTTTGATACAGCTCCTTGCATGGCTGAGGGTTTTTTACATTACACTTGATATTTCTATGGTCCATAAATTAGTCCTTATGCTATTATCTTTTAATAGCAAACGTTTCAGTCAAGGTAGTCATGGTTGATATTTTTATATAAATTCATAGAGGTTAATTGATAAGCATCTATTAAATTATACGTACAACACGGTTTATTAATGTAGTTACTTTTACTTCGGTAGTGTAATCGATTAGTGTGTGGTTTAAAATATTAAAGTGCACTTGGTTTTAACACTATATAGCTGTGTGTGTCTCACACACCAGTCCTCTCAACCTTCAGATCAGTACATCCCACTATGCTTTGCGATGGTCTGACAAGTGGATCCAAGATGGCGTAGAAAGTAAAGCTAGGTAAGTGTTGACTTCCCATTTTCAGCCCTTTCAGTTGTCGTTTTCAACACAATACCACTGGCTCGAATCCCCTCCATAAATCACTAAGATAATAACAAATGCTTTGAGTTCATGCATGGATAACAGCACGATGTCATACCAATTATATGCGCATAAACACCGTGGCAAAATCACAGGCCCAAACCCGTTTTGTTTCGGCGACTCTTGCTAGCTAGCCTGCTAACATTAACAAACTAGCCAGCTATTCTTGTTGTGAGCTTGCCAGTTTAGTGCCAAGAAAGGCCGTGTTTTGGCTAGCAAGCTAACTGTCAGCTACAAACACTCTGGTCGGTAGCAACATTGTACACCCAGCATAGACGTAAACTCGAAGTAAATCAACATACTGAAGGTGTTTTTCAGGGTTTTCAACGCTACCGTCATCGCACTCACTTAAAACAGTCATGACAAGTTTACCAGACAAACAAGAGCTAACTAACTTATTTGCTAAAACACGACATAAGTCATTTACAGTATTGTAGTTTTAATGTTAAGTTTTTTTGTTTTTTTTTTTGTTATCTGTTTTTTTTTTAGGATGCGACTTTCATGGTCGCTTATGCTAATGACACTGCCAAGCCAAATAACGTTATGTAAAGATGATGACAGTCACCTGCTTTTTTACATGTATCCTCTGCTCTAAAAATCAACCTTGTTGTTGTGTAATCTGACAGTCTTTTATCTTGACTATATCTTAACATCAGGCTGTGGTCTATCCGCTACGTCCCGCCAAAGTATTCGTAGTTGCTCCACGGAGTGAGTGGATCTAACGGTCATTAAGAGGAGTGGAAAATGCTGCCTTCGACTACTGACAAAACAACCTCCTCTTATTGGAGTAAATTCACTTCAGTGTTTGGTTTTATTTTCGTAATTGGTATAATTTATTGAGCTGTGTGTTGATATTATTGAAAAGAAGTACATGAAATGAGTAGTTGCTACCGCTGTAGTGTTTGTACTTTGTGATCAGATCCATGCAGACATCTATATACACAATACTATGGCAATAAAACAATACTATAACACTGGTACCATGACACAAAATACACTTGACTGCACCTGATGCGTGCAAATAGGTGCTGCACAAGTGTGTTTATTTTTTAGAGTACCCCATACAGGAGTATGCATCTTATCTAGTAAGTTGCCAATATTAGCAATACATGCTACCGAGTGTATTGTCATGCAGAGTACTAATAGAGAATTGTTCCTCATTAGAAAACTTGTACTTAGAGAGGAAGTTAACTTGTTGTTGGTTTGCTTTAGTCTTTTGTAAAAGATACACATATTAAAAGTATTGATCCTTAATATCTACTGCAGCATTAAAGACCCAGTGTGATATTTGTGGCATTTCCCAAATTAATTTTTCTCCAGGTTTAACCATCTGTGATTTACTGCTATTTATTGTAATATTATCTTTGTTTTCAGTTTTTTCCCCAGTATAAATCAGTTATTTACCCATATGTAACTTACTGATCATGTAGATGTTCATAAAAGTTTAGAGTAAAGTTGAGGGTTATTATATCAAAAAGACAAAACTGAAGAAAAAGTGATCAGCAAAATCTATCATTTGCTGAACATAAACCCAGTGTGTCTGTCCACTGTCATTGATCCAATTCCATGGGTTTTACTGGTGAATCAATGTTGTAGAAGATTACTGTTTCCGCAGCACCTATGGAACCTCTGAACATTCAAATGGATCATATTTGATGATCATAAAAAGATGACAAACTGTATTTTACAACAACATTTGCATGGATTAGTTGATAAACAGGGATTTAATAGTTTAGATCAGTACATAATTTTGGTAGATGGTGGATGTTTGTGTCTTTATGGGTTAAAAAAATGTTAAATGTAGAGAAATTTTAATTTGGTAGTTTGGGAACTGATGCACAAATAGTGCTGGGTCTTTATGGGTTAAGAAATGTATGTTCTTACTCAATTAAGGCATGTTATGTCCAAACCAACAATAAACTACAGAGAAAGAATAGTCCATGTGATGCACATATATGCATCAGCATATATATTGTATATACATGTATATATTTTTCATCTGGCTTTGCAAAAAAAACCCAACAAAAAACAAGATCAGGGCTCACTCACTACTAGTTTGTCAGACTAGAACAGTTGTTATATTTACCAGTTTGAGTTACTGCAGCAGTAATGTGCTTTTTCATGACCCAATATATTTTTCAATGAAGATGCTATTTTTCTCTTTGATGCCCAAAAATTGTCCTTGCATAATATATCACTTTTACTCAGGGGCCTTGTGACATTATCTGTTACTTGATGTTTTCTTTATAGCGTGGAGCAAACTATGCTTGTCATGTTATCTGCTGTCTCACTTTCAAGGACCAGCTGTCTCAGATATACCCAAAATTATTGGGCCACGGGCCACAGTTTGACGTTTCACTTGAAGACTGTCATCAAAACTGAATCCAAGTCTTTGGTGAATATGAAGCTGGAAATTCAACATCAGCCAGTTGCTGTGGAATTTTCATTAGGAACCAAGTTTGGTGTTCCAGCAGTCTTTTTTTTTCCTGATAATGACTGTAATTGGGCATTTGGGAGCAGCATTTGCGATAAAATGTTTTTCCCTGCCAGGTTGAGTAGTAGCCATGCCTATGGAGAATTCAGTGAGGTGGAAATAAGACCAAAAGTTACCAGGCGATTGGCCAAGGTTGACTATTTGTTGCCCAGCAGGTCATACTGTACCCGTGCTATCTTAAACGGTGCAGGTTGGAGTGAGGAGGAGCACACTGCTCCTTTTCGTCTTGGACATGGGTGCAGTTTGTGATGCTCTAATGCTGCTTTTCCATTGATTTATAAAGTGCAGTTTCCCTAACATAGTTTATTGATTCTAAGGATATTTTTCTGGGGCTACAGAGCATTTGACTGGACATATTAATCTATAACAATTATTTTTTTCTATTTTTCTTTTTAAATTGGCATAAGTTTACATATTTGGAAGTTGCGTAAACCTAACATTGGTATACTCTGCTGCAGAATTATGCAGTACAGTTGCCTTTTAACTCTTGTATGGTGTTCAGGCCTGTGGGTCGTTTTCATGTTTTTATTAAAAGAAAAATTTATTATTTTTTTAATGACTTTTTTCCCCCCATATCGTAATTGTATTACATTTTATTTTAAAAAAACCAAAAAAAACCAAACTGAAAACAAGTAGCCTTTTAATTAATAAATGTGATCTAGCAAAGGCAAAACAAAATAACAGCAATATGAACACCCTTGACAAATTCCTAGCTGGCCAGTTTCCTCTGCTGACCCAGTGAGGTCTGCTTCTTGGCAAAATGAAAAGCATATTGATTGTGTACCTTGCTTTTTGTTGCATGTGAGTTTGAGTTCAGTTATTTGCTCGCATGTAGCCTTAATAATGTAGTTATTGAAAGCTAACTCGTGTACATACTGGAACGTGTTTTTTAATTTGCCACTGTTGACTTGGCTGTGAAAAGTGGCATTTAAAAAAAAAACAAAAAACAAAAAACGGTCCTTTTTACTTGCTTTAACGACTGTCTTTAAATACAAATTAATTTTATAACTCATACAATCTCACATTTCTTAAGGAATATAATTTTGTCTATTATACTTGGCCTATCCTAATGATCAGAAAAGTATTGGCATCTTTTAATCCTCCCACCACCACCACCTACAGCTATGTATGGTCTCTTCTCTCATATGGAACCACAGAATACTACTTGTTCTATGCTCCATACAGACAGCGGATAGCTTTGCAAACTTGATTGTAAGATTAACTGCCAAGTTATTTCCGCTGATTTTGACTATAGTTTGTGACCGCAGCTGACAGTGTGTGCAAGTAATTGATCTGTCAGCCTTGGACACCATTTAGTAGGTAACTGTTTTTTAAGGTCACTGTAATGCATATAACATATGTGAGTGTCAACATAAACAGAAAATCATATGCATAAAAGAAGTATTCATCTTATGGCAGAAGCTCTCATTTACAGTTACATGAATCCTTTCATAGGCAGACTCCACTGGTTTATATACTTAAGTTGCTATGTTTACTGTTACCAATTGGCACTATTTTTATGAAATTCTAACACTCCCATTTTCTTCTGCAGACAGTTGAATCTCAGTAAAGCCCATATTTTCTGCTTTATTAATATTTACAAAAGTCTAAGCACTCAAATGACACCAGGCCCTTGATTCCATTGTTGTGGATGTGGATGTTATGATAGAAATCATTGTAGGTTTTGCATAATGCTTAAGGCTTTTTGTGTGACCATTGCTTTCCCTGTAAGTCATAAATGTATTTCACTGTATATTTCTGGGAACTGAGGTACAGAATAAGTTATGTACTGGCCACACTTTAGCACCCTGTTGATGAATAAATGTCTGAATTGACTCAGTGTAACAGAAAGATTTATTGAAAGAACAAGAAAGTTTTTTCATCTGCGAGTAATCTTCCATTCATATTTACATCATTTAGAAGTAGGTTTAAAAATGCCAGAAGATACAAAAAATAAGTTTTTTTTGGTTTTTTTTGCAGACTTTGTGTCTTGACTGTGTGTAGAAAAACAACAGGACAGGAAACTGAGGGTTAGAAGGACATGAGAAGCTACATGAAAAATATTTACATCACGTATTGATTTAAAGTATGGTGTGGAGGGTTCACTCGGTCAGGAAGTGCTTTGCTATATATAGATTTTTCTTTTCAAATGATCATTTTGAAAGTTATTTCAAGGAAGTGATATGTTGAGACTAAGTCTAGATGAATCTTGAGGAAGTGTTGACAAATTCAATTTCACACATATCTGACTTTTCTAGCTCTCATTTGTATTATCATCCCTTGTCTTGACATGGGCTTGACAGTAATTGTGGACTAGTGGTTTACTGTACTGTATGTATATGATGTAACAGAATGATGGTATACCCTCTGTGTTTGAAGTATCGAACATGGCAGGCCCACTGTTACCTGCATCCTTAGTGGAAAGAATGGTTAGATTTTCTTATTTTATTCGACACATATTTGGTAATAATAGGTCATGGTTAGATTGAAAGTGAAGTGAAGCAAACAAAGTAAGAACGTGTTTAAAAAATATGTGTGTAGGAGTATGGAACAGTTTCTCTGGCCGTATAAAGTGATGTGTATTTGCAGTAACTCTGGCCTATTTGCATATCTACTCTTAGCCTAGAAACGAAGATACTGCGAGTGTAAAGGCCTGAGGTAGCAAGTGGAAACAAACTGTCAAATATCATGGACAAAAGAGCGCTGTAGTTGTATAGCTGTTAAATAATGTGTGAAAACTTCTGTACTAAGGTTGATAGTTGTTTCTTTAGTTACAGAGGACGAACTGACAAATATTTTACATTAGTTATGTATGTTTTCTACAGTGAAAAGTAAAATCCACGGTGAAAGCAGTGTCTGTCTTCAGTCTTTATTCTTTATATAATATATAGGCCTACAAATGCCATTGAAGTGTAGGTGATGGGTAGATATCAACAGTGTTGCAATAGTCCTTTAGCACTGCATCAGCACTGACATCTTTTTTTTTTTTTTGCTTACTTATTATTTTTAACTTTCACGTGCTGTCAACTTTTGAAAAACTGGAATTTGGGAGAGCAGGACTATTACAATAACCCCCCCCTTTTTTTTTTTTTTTTTTTTTAAATTGTATCTTTATTTGGAAAGCACATGTAAATAAATCAGCTCAACAGCATAATAAAAGTAAAACAAATGATCTTCCACTTTTGTTTTAGGTCTAGAAAACACAAATCACCTGTTGTCGGCTTAAGAGTTCAAAAAGTCCAAATTTATGGCCATAGAATAGTCTTTGTTTGTTCTTTGTGTCCATTCTCTTTTGATAAATTCAAATATCACAGGATCATTGATAGAATAGAATCACTTGAAACACAGTTATCAACTTAGGTGCCCATATCCCTAAGTTTTTAATCATCCCACTTTTATAAAAGGCATATTGTTTTCTTTCAGAACACTTGTACGTTGCAGGCGTAGAGTTTAGTTTAAGAAGCTATAGACAGGTTGTATAGTTATAGATACAAAAGCAACTTAAATGAAAAATTTAATCACTATTTTATTCCATATTTTTGAGCAGCATTGATATTTATCACATTTTATCACCTGATAATACTGCCAGTCTAAAAAATATCCTAGTAATGCTTCAAAGCTAAAGAAAGAGGATTTACCAGCTAACTTTAATATTTTAACACAAGGAAGAATTTTCAACCACTCTTTTTAATGACACATTCAGTGCTAGGTATTTAAACACAGAAAATTATGTAAGATTTTCTGCTTTTCTTAAATATTATGAGGACCAGATCTAGTGGTGACACAGG
This sequence comes from Fowleria isostigma, assembly GCA_029814645.1. Classification (NCBI taxonomy): domain Eukaryota; kingdom Metazoa; phylum Chordata; class Actinopteri; order Kurtiformes; family Apogonidae; genus Fowleria; species Fowleria isostigma. The sequence continues at coordinate 17,583,650 of JAPTGZ010000001.1, read as the reverse complement.
GACACATTTCATGTTCAATAAGCTCTGTGTTGAAAACTAAATAACTTGTCTCCATGTTCAATACATGTATGAATAGGTCTCAGTGAGTACTTTCACATGACACGTGTTAGAGTTGACAGAAACAAAATTTGGGGGTAAAAATACTTAAATTACTGCTGTGTGACACAGGGACTCAAAATGAACATCACTGTTTTTTCACTTTATGCAAATTTACAAAATATGCTGTTCTCATCAGAAATTGATACTAAAGGAACCATAGGGCTTTTGCTATGATGTTAAACTATGGTTATGATCAGTATTTGATAAAAATGTTTAAATGATAAGTTTTTATGAACACAAATATGTTGTTTCACAGGGACATCAATTTGGCACTTTGTTCAGTAGTCATAATAAAAGACTGCTGGAACTGAAAATTAACAAATATGCCAATAAACCTTTAGTTAACATGCATATTCCAACTGAAGTGATATATACAGCTAATAGCAGAGCTTATTTTACAAGTAAATGGATTGTACATAACCTTTCTATATTGTACTGTAGAATAATTAGTTCCTACAGATTCACAGACTTAAAATATTACATACAGTGATCCCTCGCTATAACGCGGTTTACTTTTCACGGTTTCGCTACTTCACGGATTTGCATCGTGCATTGTGT
>JAPTGZ010000001.1:17512007-17529827 GCA_029814645.1 Fowleria isostigma | reverse complement strand
AGAGGGGCAGAGCTGTCAACTGATCACCACCTGGTGGTGAGTTGGATCCGCTGGCAGAGGAAGAAGCTGGACAGACTCGGCAGGCCCAAACATGCTGTGAGGGTCTGTTGGGAACGTTTGGTGGAACCTGATGTCGTCCGTCTTTAACTCCCACCTCCAGGAGAGCTTCTCCCAGATCCCGGGGGAGGCTGGGGACATTAATCTGAGTGGACCATGTTCTCCACCTTCATTGTTGAAGCAGCTATGTGAAGCTGTGGTCGCAGGATTTCTGGTGCCTGTTGTGGCAGCAACCCCCCAAACCCTGTGGTAGACACCAGAGGTAATGGATGCCGACAAGCTGAAGGAGTCTTATCAAGCCTTGCTGGTTCGTGAAACTCCCGAGGCAGCTGATGGGTACCGGCAGGCCAGGCGTACCACAGCCCGAGCAGTTGTGGAAGCAAAACCTCGGGTCTGGGAGGAGTTCGGAGAGGCCATGGAGGAACACTATTGGTGAGCCTCAAAGAAATTCTGGCAAACCGTCCGGCGCCTCAGGAGGGGAAAGCAGTGTGCCACCAATACTGTGTTCAGTAGAGGTGGGGAGCTGCTGCCCTCAACTGGAGATGTTGTTGGGCAGTGGAAGGAATTTGAGGACCTCCTCCTCAATCCCACTGCCACGTCTTCTTGAGTAAATTGTCCTTTAAATTGCCATCATATTCTGTCTATAAACAGAAACTGGCAGTCACTCTGTTTTCTGTGGTCAGTCATAAGTCCTTTTCCTCATTTTTGATCTCTATAGCAATGTGTGTTTTTTTTCTCTGCTTGTTGTAATATGTCAAGCATTTTGTGGTTGTGTCTATAGGGAAATGTCAGCCTATAGAAGCACAGCAATTAAACTGATGATTCCAGTGTGGATGCATTGGATTTAGAGTTACTGGTCAGTGAGCCTGCACGAAATGCTGAAAGGTGTAGAATAGGGAGAGGCTTTGGTGTGTTAGGTGGAACCTGAGATTAGTTTTACAAAATGAGCAGGCCACAGACTATTGGTAGCTCTACACAACGAGGCAGTAAGTAGCGTGCTTCAAATGTTAATTCACTATTAACTCACAGTTCTAATTTTTTTTATTTTTGGGAAAATAATGCAGTTGTCCTTGCAACTAACTCCTTGTGAGTAAGCCCTGCTTTTGCAAGGAAGTTTTTTTTTTATGTTTTATGCATCTTCTGATTTGCCTCTGAGCTTTACATGTTTCCATAAACTAACTGCATGCTTTTGCTATGTTTTCCTCTTTTCTGTATTTTCATTGCCCCAGTTTGTTATATTGCCAAAAGAAAAAAAATCTAAATCACTCGAAACAAGGACATATAAAGGGCAATATGTGTAAAAGTTCTCAATGTGATATATCCTGTTTTTGCTCATTTCCAGGAAGTTCTGGGAGCATTTTATTTCCATCTGCCACCAAAATTCAAGCCTTCATGGCATCACCTTTGAACAGATCAAGGCTCAGCTGGAGGCCCTGGAGCTCAAGAAGACCTATGTCCTTAACCCACTAGCCCCAGAGTTCATTCCCCGTGCTCTCAGGCCCCTGCAGGGGCACCATTCTACTTCACAGTCCCTCCATCCCCACCACCATCCGCATCCTCAGCATGCACAGCCTGCCTCCAACAAGCAGGGTCAACAGCAGCAGCAGCAGTCACCCCCTAAGGTAAGAGAGCAGTGAGAGGACAGATGTATACAGGCATTCGCGTATTCTCTCATTTTATAAATGAGTATGAGGTAGGTATTGTCTAAAAAGCTCAGATGTTGTAGGGGATGTAGTTTTTATGGAATATGTTGGGTAAGTCTTTTATGGGTTTTTGGAATTGGAAAACAAATTATCAAAAGTGAATTGAGTCCTTTTTTGGGGGATGAAAAGCATTATGATGTTTGTATATGTTGGTGCAAAGCACCCATCCACTAATTGACTCATTATGATTTTCACAACAGGAAATTACTTCTTGGCCATTCATGTCAGCCTTTGAAAAACAACACAGATAGAAAATTAACATGGCAGGTTGGCAGATGGACGTGTTGTTTGATTGTTAAGCTGGGATTGAAATTTCTTTGTGTGTCTGTCCTCCCTGCCTACCCTGAGGTAAAGGTTAACGAAATCACCACAGCTGCCAACCTGCTGCCATCACCCACTGGGCTTAATGAGCCACGGCTCTGCAGCATCAGCCGGCTTTAGAGACACACACAGCCTCTCTTTTCATACAGTGGAGCTCAGAACCACACAGCACAGGCACACATGGAATATATTTATTTAAAAAATTGATGTGTTGTACTACAGTCTGTTTGCCTGCTCTAGTTGACTCCTGTTGTGAAGTGCTGTTTGTTGACACAGATTATGTATTTCTGTAAGTGCAGTTGTGGTAAATATGCATTTATTTAAAAAAAAAACTTTAACATAATTGGTGTCTTCTAATCTTATGAGAGAAGTTTTGATAACACTATAGGTACTTTATAAAAAACTATTGTCTTTTTTCATATTCATAGCTGGTGTTTTAACTAGAATACTCAATAATCAAACTACAACTATAACCGTCAGTGAACTGTTGATGTGTTTTTGCAAGATAGGAAGGAAGAAAGAAGGAGGTGTTATTGAAAAGGGGATCCAAATAAACTGATACATTTTCCTCAGTCATTATGTCTTTCACAAATAGAGCAGAGCTACTTGGCACTTTTTTCATTTACATTTTAACAAAACCAATGCAATCAACAAGACATTAAGGGGTTCCTATTGTTCCGCAACATCATAGATTCATTCAGCTGTGCTCTGCTGTCCAGCTAGATCCCCCCCCCCCGAAGTGTTGTTTCTGTAGATGTTGTGATGGATGTCAGACAGTTGAAAACAAACTCAAGCTGTTGTATACAGAGTTCTGGTACAAATACACTTCCATATTCACCATACACTCCAACATGTTCTACTCCTTTACTTTTAGTCCTCTTTTGGCCTAACTTGTCTTTCTGCTGCGTTTCATGGATTCCCTTTTGTTTTTTTTGTGTTACAGGGCAAACATGCAAACCACACAGATCACCTTCCACCTGAAGGATATGGTAAGTGTAGATTAAAGCCCGTGTCAGTCACAGCTGATAATTAGTTCACCTGGAAAATTGTTTTATGAAGTATGTTTCAAGTATCAAATGTAGATCAAATATGAGATTTGTGTAAAAAAAAAAAAAAAATTACAGGATTTTTGAAAAACAACACAGTTTTGTAAAAAATCTGACATTTTGTTATTTTCAGAAGTCCCTTTTGGGTATAACAGTCCAGGGACCTGCAACATAAAAGTATTGCACAAAATTGATGTTACCTGTGATATCAGAACATCTCTAATGTCATTCAGGTCTCAAGTAGACAATATACAGGGAAATAAATTAGAATAAAAACAATATATGTACATAACATCACAGAAATATCCCAATTTAAGTTTTTAAGCATATATGACAGCATATGCTTTTCTGTTTTGTTTTGTTTTTTTGTTTTTTTTTAGTCTATATCCCTATGCACATAAAAATGCCCATCTTAAGAGCTTAAAATGAGCCCATCAAATGCAACAGCCCAGATGGGTGCATGAAGGCCTGAGGCCATTGAAAACATCAGATTGATTCAGCCTTTAACAACACAGCTAGAAATACTTAATGGTTATTTGGAGGAGACAATTGGTTCCACTCAGCCACAAATTGTCAACCAGCCATATGAGCTTAAAATGCAAAGGTGGCTAATTGGGTTTATTTCAATATTTACCCAAGTGGGCCATCAGCTATATAACAAACATTGTACCACATTTACAGAAGACATGCCTTTTCTGGAATTTTCTCTGAATAATTACATAGTTACAAAGACATGATTTTGTTTTTTGTCTTGCTTTCGCTTACTGCAGTCCAACCCAACCCAGCCGTTCTCATGGGAAACCCGATTCGAGCCTTCACGCCGCCCTTGAGTGGGACACAAGCTGGCATGGGCAAGTCACCCAGCCCTGTCCAGAGGATAGACCCTCACACCGGTGCCAGTATCCTCTATGTTCCAGCAGTGTATGGTGGAAACATGGTCATGTCCATGCCCCTGCCTGTAAGTTTTCTTACAAACATCATATTTCACAAAGCAGACAGTTTTTGTTTTCTTGTACTATTAGGTCAGAGAGAGATGGATATGCCTGGAAATAAGGAATCTGCTAAATACATCACAATAGAGAGTATGCAGTAGATGTCACATTTATCACATTACCCTCACTCAGTGTCAGTGTTCAGGTTAAATGCTATGAAAACTAGGGATGTCAGGATACACTCACCCCACAATTCAATTCGAATCCTGATTTTGGGTTTACAATATGATTTGAATCTTGATTTTTTTATTTTTTTTTAAACTCATAAATCAAACATTGAGATGTGACACTGAGAAATGTCATTTTCACAGGCATTACATCTGACGTCCTTGCTCAGGAGAGCTGCTGTAACAGCAGCTTGCTGTTCTAGTAGTGTTCAATCATGTTCAGTCCAACGAGTGGTTACATCGATGATTAGCTTGTGTGAGGGTAGCTCCGTAGCTTCTGTTTGGATGTTAGTATGGTGGTGACTGTTGAACTCCAGTGGAAAAAAAAACATGACTTGTTTCACTCGTCCTACCAAACAACTAACGCGGGGTTCACTTAGACCCGCTTGGGTAGCCAAATTAAGGGTGCGAATGAAGCACTTGATGTGCGGTGCTAGTCCAGCCTCCCTCACAGCAACATCCATGTTCCGTCACAACAGCTATGTCGTGATTAGTCTTTTCAAGCTCCCAGCCTGCTTTAGCAGACTTCAGAACCTGTGTATGTGTTTTGAAGCGAGGATGAGGTAAAACAAAACTCGCCATGCTCCACACTTGTTATCACATGGGCGCCAGGTGACTTTGGGTAGCGCAGCTAGTCCAGCTGTCTGTTGTTATTGCAATGCTATCGGCTTCATTCAGTTTGGATCACTTTTTGTTTTGTTTCCATGTAGAGTGCAGGCATAACAGACTGGCTAAAAGTCTTAGAAGTTAATGAGACGTCCACCACTGCTGAATCTTCTCCCGCTGCTGTCCTACAGTATAGTGACTGCAGTATGTTTACCTGATGTAATCCCACAGTGCAGGCTGAACTCAGGTCAGCTGTAAAGACGGTGACGTCAAAACAAGCGGCAGTAATAACAGACAGCGCCCCTTATTATTTTAGTAGCACATCGAAGCACATATTGTGCTGTATCAATTTTAATCCCCCTTATTTTTATCGATTTTTAACCGATTAAGGATATATCCTTACATCCCTAATGAAAACGCAAACATCAATTCTATGGTTGTATGATTACGAGAAAAAAATGCCTCCTTAGTCTGTCTTGAATATTCTGTATTGTGGACATTTAATTCGCTCATTGGGTTTATGGGATATGTTCATTCAGTGCAACCTTTACTTTTTTTTTGCTGTTACATTTCAATGACACCCTGCCCTTGCATCCCCCAAGTTGCCTTGGCCAGGTTACCAGAATCGCTTTGCTGTGGATCCTCGCATCATGAGCCACCAGGCGGCCATGGCTTACAACTTCAACCTGTTGCAAGCCCAGAATAGAGGCTCCCCTATCCCTTACGGTGGGGTAGCCCACCCCTCCCCCTTAGGAATGGGCCAGCCCAGCCCAGACAAGGAGCTACAGGCAGACCCCATCAGAAATGGTGTGTTAAATATACTGACCTAACTAATGTAATTCAGTGTCATTTAAATACAGAAACAATACTTTATAGTGATGTGTATGGTGATGAATTTCTGACATCCTTGTAGGTAAAATTGAAGTGTGTCCAAAGTCAGAGCAGAGTCGACTTCAGACGCCAGAGCGAAAAACTGCAGAAGCGAAGGATAAACAGGCAAGTTCTTCACATTTTTGATTTTAATTTTTTTTTTTTGGGTGACTTATCTTTTTATATTAGATAGACTGGAAAACGTATCAAAATCTTGCTTGTTTATATATAATATATGAATAATCCTGCAGTCTGCCTTTGATTTGACTGTGTTTACATTTTGATGCAGGGAGATTTAGACACGGGCCAAAGTCGAAATCTAGACTCCCAGACAGATGGGCTTGTTGGTTTTCCTAATGCACTGCTCCATCGAAAAGACCCCTCAGCTGCCCAAAGATCCCTCAACTACCACCTGGCACCACCCAACCCCGGTTTTCCTTCACATCCTGCCAGTGGAAGAGCCTACCCTCCACAGTATCCTCTCTCCAGGCTTCCCTATCGGGTCAACCAGCCCCAGCACCCAGGGATGGCCCAGCAGAGTCAACAGCAGCAACAACAGCTTAGTCCTGCCTACACTGGTGGTAGCCACAGTGCTTCCTTCTTTAGCGGTCCCATAGGCCCCCACAGAGCTGTCCAGTCCCCTACTCTGGATGGACCAGAGTCTGGAGGGGTGGAGGATATGAGTGGGCCCATAAGGACTTCAATGGGCCACCCAGGGGGCCACCATCCCAGCCTGGCGCAGCATAACAGGGTCAATAGCTTTGGGGAGGACGGACAGGATGGAAACCTCGGAGAAAGTTTGGGTGAGTTACTATGAGAGCCACCAAGTGTTTGTCCATTATTGGCTTTTTGGTTAAGAGGATAATTACTCTGCTTCCCACTTGAACATGGTAGGTAATGCTGGCATCTTAACAATTGATGCCACCTCTGATCAAGTAGAAAAAAGGAATTTATTCTTGATTAGATCCTCCCAAATCCCCTTGAATTTTACCCACTGAACACTTAAAACCTTTCCTTTCTTTTTGACCTTTACTCAAATGAAATGACAAATTCTTTTGAAGTATCTCGGTTGTTTATCTCCTCATTCCATTCTTACCTGTATTATTTCAGAAAGAAGGTCAAATTTATTTTCACTTATTTCAGAATCTAAACCATTTCTAGCTCATGAGATGTTTAGAGAAGTGAATGATCCTGTCCTCGCTCACTGCACAACACACACTCTAATGGATCCACCTAAGCTCTTTCTTCTCACTTTTATCAGTACAGGCACAGCAGAGGGAATCCAGCCCTTCTCTCCATTTCATTGCTGCTGCTACTACTTGCTTGTGCCTTAGGCAAACTCAGCTCAGAGAACAGCCTTCTTTGCATGCCATTTTCTTCCAATCCTTACTCTGATTCCAGCTCTAACCACCATAGATGCTCAGCAGGCTTTCATATTCCTCCGAGCCTACTGTGAATTGAGTGTGTTACGGTGCTGCTAAGGCACTTTAGTAAATGCAAACATTTCTAAATGTGAAAACTAATCTTGCTTTCCAACATTTAAGTGGGAGGTGGTTCTGAGAGCTAAGCTGAGCTCTGCTTTGCTCAGAATCAAATCATATTGAATATAAAATTATGACTGCATTTATTAAACTTGTTTAATTTGTAGTTGTGATCCTGTTGTGAATTTATGTAGATGCTCATTAATAGTTTCACAAACAAGTGGTGAGGACATCACCAGTTTCTCTAAAATTTACCCTATGGCTATCTCCTCAGACCTTCAGGGTCCCATATCTCTCGAGGCCCTGAGCCAGCAGCAACAGCAGCAGACGGCCAGACTGGGCCAATGGGGGGAGGCAGCCGGTCCTTTCCTCCAGGGCAGCGTCGCATTCCCTCTACCCCAACAGCTCGCTCACCTTGCTCAACCCGGTATGGCTCGCTTCCCACATCATCTGCTCCGAGCTGCGAGTTGGGGTCTTAGTGCCAACATGGAGGACGAAGCTGTTCCCTCTGCCTCCGCTGGGCCACCCTTCAACAGGTATGATTTGCCACTTCTATATACAAAACCTTTTATAAACCATAACTAAACATTACACTTATTTCTTTCTGTTTTGTTGCTTGTCTTGATTTTACATTTGAACAAACAAGCTCAATTAAAGTGTTTTTGGCAGTACCAGACCATATCTCACCCATACCTCCCCGGCTGTGTTTCAGTAATAGAGCTTTTTCAATCCAGACCAACATTGTTCTGTCATCTCCCATGGGAGATTGAGTCAATAGCGAGACTCTTACAGAGCATTATATGTCTATGGCCCCCCTCAGTATTGGATTCACCTCTGCAGTGCCCTTTTACCTTGACTTTTTAGATGTAAAAGAAAAGCTTTCCTAGGATGCTTACTGTGCTGCTTCTAGATACAAACCACATCAGTCTCACTTGCACTTACACCTGTATCAGCATGCAAAAACAATCATAGTCAGATTTTTATCGCACATCCAATATAATCTTGAATGGGACTTCACAATGTATCTGAGCACTGACCTCTATTGCACACTTTAAAAATGTGAAATGTAAATAAATGCCTTTAATTCCAGGTACCCGGGCCTTTTGAGAGAGATACCCCCACAGGAGCAGCCTGAACCCAGAGAAGCAGCGGAGATGCAACCCCCACCACAGTCTCGCCTTCTCCAGTACCGCCAGTCCCAGTCCCGTACCTCAGGTGACCCTTCATCTAATCTAGCCCCCACCTCAAATCACATTGGCCCGTTCCCGTCAGGACCTTACCCCCACGATACCGGCCGCGACCTCCTTAGCGACAACCTTCTCAACAACCCCACACTGCAGCAGCAGCAGCACCCAGTGAACCACCTCTACAGTACTGATAACTACCCACATCAGCCACCAGCTCAGTCTGCCAGCCCCCCTCCATCCCAGGTCAAATACCTTCTCCAAGAGACCCAGTGGTCCCACGGTGGAGCTGCCTCAGTGAGCCCACCCCAGCAGAACCATCTGTTAGGCAACCAGGGTCATGGACTTCCCTATGGACTGCCTCTCATGGCTCACCCCAGCAGGCAGGAGCAAGTCCACCTGATGCAGCTTCACCATCAGCACCAGCAGCATCAACAACACCAACAGAGTCAAGGTCCAGACCAGGAGCCCTACCACCCTCTGTCTCCCAGAACATCAGCACCCACAGCCCTTCACAGTGTAGACGAGGTAAGCCTTATTCATTTGGGGTCTTACTTTGGATTTTGATAAATGGTGAAAGGACCACCAAGTCATAACCATTTAAGGGAAAAAAAACAAAAAAAAAAAAGCTGATTCAGTGCAAACATGGCAAAGTGCTGTCTTGTAAAAGTAAACCTCCACCAAAGCCCAATAGTCCTGTGATCCAATCACATTTCTTATTTTTCAGTAGTAAATTTGGGGAAAATATCTCAAAGTGGCCTCATTAGAGCAATAGTTTTTGTTCTCATTTTGGGGAATTTACGAGTTTTAGTTTAGTGTTTATTTGTTTTTATGGTTTAATTCTTTCAAGGGGACTTCTTTAGGGTGTAAGCTGAAAGAAAAGCTGAAAGAATATATGACATGAGATTTACCAACCATAGTTTTCACATTACACTATGCCATCAGTAACACCAACTGACAAAAAAGGAGGAAATAGGACTTTATTGTTTTTTTGCAGTTTAATAATAAAAACTACATACGTTGCCTTTGTCCATGGTCTGCAACCTTTGTGATCTAAAGAGTCATTTTAGGCAGAAAAAAAATCTGGAATACGGAGCCAAATATTGTCCTTATGTTTTACCTCAAAGTGGAGACTGTTTAAGAAGCCGTTAAGGATTAGAAAATGGTGTCATTTGTCATTATTTTCTTGTGCAGCAAAAATGGATTTGTATGTGAAGGCTTTTGTATTTCCAGTGGAGTACAGAGATGAATACCTTCAGTGTCATAAACAAGTAGTCTGCTTTTACTATCACAGCTATTTTTTGATCCATTTGGATTGTAGTCTACATTTTTACAATTGCATCACATCAGAATGACTCTAGTCACGACAATAAAAGCAAAATGTGTGAAAACGGAACAAAAATATAGTTGAGCCACCTAAAAAGTGACCCCAGAGCCACAGGCCATCCCTGAGTGCCAGTGTTCATAGTAAAAGTTGTCTTATATTTGTTTTTACATGCCCTCTACCTCTTAAACACCTCATGTCACTGATTTTAAGGTTATTTCCTTGTCTGATTTTACTTGTCTTTCTCGTCCCCTCTTTCTTCTGTCGGTTTGTTCAGTATGAACCCAGAGGACCAGGTCGGCCTCTCTATCAGCGCCGTATCTCCTCTAGCTACCCTGATGAACCATCTCCAGCCAACAACCACAATGCCCTGTCCCAGCAGTCTCAGCCTTGTACGTCAGACCCCCAGGACCACCCCCATGCACACCTACAGCATCATCAGCACCCTCACGCCCCCTACGGTTACCCCGCACACGACCCCTGGCCCAGTAACGGAGGAGGACCCGGTCCGTTTCAGAACATTCCATGTAACGGAGCCGGAACACTCGCTCAACACCGTGAACTTTTAGGTTGGTATGAGCCAAAACGTAGGACTTTCTTTTTATTTTAATTTTTTGTGGATTTTAAGTTTCTGGTCATTCTAGTAGTTAAATGGCTTTTACTCTTTGGACCTTTCAAGGCAAGTTTATTTAGCACAAGTTGGTTGTTAATAATAATTATCAGCTTTGTTATGCCTCTTGCTAAAAGAATATGCTTAAATGGAAGTAATTTCAGAAAGTGCTTTTATTTTGAAGTCTAAACAGGAAGTACCTTTAAATTGTGTTGACAAAAGAAAAAACTTTACACTTTGAAGATGTGGAGTGTGAGCTAACCGTTTTCTGTTCTGCAGCTGCAGCATGTTTTAGAATAAACACTCACTTGGAGAAGAAACCCACTTGGTCATTAAAAACCAAAACTCCAACTCCACTACAACCTGTCTGCATGCATGATGAAGCCAGGAGTAAATGAAGCGTTCATGTTTTTAACTTCCTTTTCCATCATGCAGGATGGTACTGGCTTCTGTGATTGTAAGGCAGTTGTATTCCAAAATGACTAATACCTCTGAAAATATTGGTCCTATCAATTTGCTGAAGTATTAAATGTGGAGATGGGACTGTTCCTCAACTCTAGGTACCAAATCAGCCAGGTAAAAATGCCTACATTTGTCAGAATCGTGTTGACACACATGCTGAGACCTTCCAGTATTATGATTATAGATAACGTCAAATCCTACCTTTACAAAGATGAGTTTGGGTGTAACAGGATGTGAAACTCGTATAAACTTCAAAGCTAGCATGAGTGCGTTGTCTACTGCTAACCTTTGCATGATTACGTTATGTCTTGGCACAGTATAACTTTTCAAATCAAACAGTTGAACATACCCGGCCCTAGCGATTTCACTCATCAGTTTTAGGTTTTAAATGTAATATCTGAGGTTAATGTGTGTGTGTGTGTGTCTGCGTGTGTGTGTGTGTGTGTCTGCGTGTGTGTGTGTGTGTGTGTGTGTGTGTGTGTGTGTGTGTGTGTGTGTGTGTTGTTTTCTCTCCTGGAACCAGCAGCTTCCAAAGCCCTTCGTCAGACAGAGGAGCAGGTGAAGGCGGAGGCTACGGCAGCACAGCAGACGCATCCACACTCCCTCAACTCCCTTCAGCACCTTGGGCAGTTCCCTCCACTCATGGCCAATAACAAGCAGCAGCCGCCGCAGGCTCCCACTGAACCCACCCAGGGGCCTCCAAACTTAACCAAACCCCCCACCATGTCCTATGCCAGCGCCCTCCGCGCTCCACCCAAGCCCAGAGCCCTTCGGCCTGAACAGGTCAAAAAGAACAGCGACCCTCTGTCCCTCCTACAAGAGCTGAGTATAGGAAGTTCAAACAGTAGCAATGGGTACTACTCCTATTTCCCTATCTCAAGTGAGTGTCACCTCCCCCCACAAAATAAGTAAATAATAAAATACAAAACCAAACAAAAAAAAAAGCAAAACTTTCTTAAAACACAAAAAAAAAATAGTGCAAAGTGCATTTACAAATTGTTTCTATCAATAGATTTGTTTTCAGAACTTTGTTTCATTTTAACTTTTTGTCATCCCTTCTCCTGTTTCACATATCTGTGAAGAAAATAAGTATATATAATGAATGCATTACTAGTATATATACATACACATTATGTATATATGAATATATACTTATATTATCTACACTTGTATATGTACGTAATGCAAAAAGTAAAACGATAAAAAAAAAAAAGAAAGAAAAACATTAAAAAAAAAAAGGTCAAGACTTGGTTGACCACTTAGCTGCCTGCATACTTTTTCTTATTGAAGTTGGTTTTGTTGATTTAGTTGATTACTAAATGAATATGTTTGTTTTTTTTGTTTTTTTTTCTATTATTTTGTATTCCTCAGTTTTTGAGTGGATGTCGCGTCTTGATTTTCATACTACTGTAGTTGTGGAAATGGACTTAAGCTAAGTGGTCAACCAACACAGAAACTACATGGAACAGTGTATAGAAGTAGATAAATTTTCCTCTAATCTGTACATAAAAAGAAAATAAATGACTGAATTGTATGCCACAGACATGTCCTTAAATTCTGTATCATGCTAGCCTTTGCATTATGATTTTTTTCTTTTCCATTCATTGGCTTCTGATCCTGGATTTTTAGAACTCCGTACCTGGAATCACCTCCAATTATTTAGAATTAAATGTGATTCTTATTTTACTGAAAAATAACTATAAATTTTGATGCATATTTTACCTTTCACTGTCTTATCAGCAAACAATAGGTGCAGCGTGACTTTGTCAACATAGCAACAAACATGACGTTCATTCCTCTTTTTTTTTTTTTTAATTGTAGAGTCAGAGAAAACAGAGCCATCCCTTTCTATGATTCGATTACCCCACACTGCTTTGCTTGTGGCCGAGTTTAAATCATATTTTATTTTCTTCTCTCCCATTTTTAAAACATTATCGTAGTGGCAGTTTCTCAGCTGGTGTCAAAAGCGGTGTCTTCTTCACCCAGGAAATTACTTCAATAATTACTGGGGACATGAAATGTTTTTTTTTCTCTATTTTTTTTTTTTTTTTGTTTGTTTTGTTTTATTTAATGGAATTGTTGCTTATGGTTTTAAAAGATTGCCGTACTCTGAAGGTTCGTGAAAGTGAAGAGACTGCTAAGGTTCAAGTGGTGTGTAACGGTCAGTAAGTTGTAGTTGTGAGCTACTCTGTCAGTCACATGGTTGCACATGTCCAGTTTTTGGTCAAATCTCAAGTGTAGTGTAAAATTCACAAATATGGACAGCCTGAAACTGAAACGAATAGTCACGATTCTGTGCAATTCTGACACAAACTTCAAATACATTTTTGAATTTACAGAAACATGAAGGTAAACTGAATCATACTGTATTATTATAATTTTTTTTTTGTTTGTTTTAGTTGTAGCGTAATTAAAATAAAGATTTCCCCTAATTTTGACCAACACTGAGATTTGATCAAAACAGGCACGTTTTAAAAATGACAATTTGTCTGTTTTTAGTCTGTGCACAATGAGAATGAATTGGTGAAGTTGTCTTTTGGTCCAGTTTTTGGACAGATCTGTTGGTTGTATTGATACTACAGCCGCTGATGGACGTCACTTCTGTAATAGTTTTTTTTTCCTTTCTTTTTTCTTTTTTTTTTTTTTTTTTTTAAGTACAATGGGGATGTTAATGTTTGCACATGAATTGTACTGGTACAAAGGTCAACCCCAGATGATTTAAGGTGATCATTCCCCCACGCAGGTGAAATATAAACAGACATATTTTTGGATCTTTTTTTTTTTTTCTGGAGCACTGAGAATAGTCGTCCAGTGCTTGTTCTTGTTCTAAATGTAATTCTTTGTCACACATTTTGGAAATTGTTGAAACTGTAACGCGATTATGATTCTGCTTCCATGTGGCCACCATCAAATCTCTAAAAATGTCACGTCCTCAAAGTTAATACCCTATCACTAAATAACCTGGATGTGTTGGAAACAGTCAGCAGAGAGCTTCATAAAGTAGTAGTGTGATATTTTTTTTAATTTAATTTTTTTTTCAAGGTTTGACATTGTAATTCAATGGTCCAGGTTTTTGATTTAGCAGTGAACAACACATACTTGTAAATATGCATTTTCTAGGTATTTACAAACAAGAACTTTGGGAGCGCCTCAATTTTGTAGAAGCTGTTCAAAGAAGAGGTATGCCCTTTTTAATTATGCAAATTAACAAAAAAAAAAAAGAATAATAATTATAGAAATGGACAACAGCAACCCAGTTCGTAGTTGCAACATCTCGTAACATTTAAGGGTTTTCTTTTAATTTTTTTTTCCTTTTTTTTTTTTTTTTTTTTTTAAGAGGGTGTCTGACTGATGGGACAAAAAAGAGGAGAATTTATGTTGCAGCTGCATCAGATGACTTATTTCACTGTACAATACATATTTTTAAGTATATGTTGCTGGATTTGTCCTGTTTTTTTGTTCTGTCAATACTTCACGGCTATACAACAATCAACATGAATTATTTTGTTTTTAATGTGAAGACTGTTTTTTTTCCTTTTTTTTTTTTTTTCTTTTCATGCATGTTGAAATGACCTGGCTGGTTTTAATCCCTTTTTTTATCTTTTTGTATTGATTTGTGGATGAAAAATAAAAAGGATAAAAAAAAAAAAAAAAAAAGCTTTTGTTCAACCTACCGAGTCAAATTTTGGTATATTATTTCATGTGTACAATAACTTGTGACATTATCAAAAAAAAAACTATTATAATATTTTACTAACATGTCAAAACAGATATGTATTGATCATGTATTTTTTTTTTTTTTTTTAATTTTATTTTTTCTGCAGTTACTCAGCAGGGCTAACACTGAGGTTGCTCCCTGGTATGTTTTTGAGGTTGGTAGGATCTGTTTTTTGTTTTTTTTCCCCCACCAAACAGTCATTGGCTAATTTCTGAAGTCGTGCAATACTAATATGTCACAGCTTCTCCGGCTACAGTTTATTTATTTTTTTGAAAGCAGAGGAGATTGAGCCAAAGACGTTTTTTTTTGTTTTTTTTTTAAAGGGATTTTAACACGAGGTTTCTGTCCGTAATGTTCAGGAACTTTGCTACAAAACAGAGGGTCTTTACTGTTTAACTATACTTGGTTGTCGTATGGTTTTCAATTTTTTTTTTTTCTTTTTTCTTAAAACATACTGTTGCCTTTTTTTTTTTTTTTTTTTTTAATTTTATTTTAAATAAATCGGAAACTGAACCGACCTGTGGCACATAGAATGGGAGCAACCTTCTGCCCAGCCAGTAGAGAGCACTGTGTTGAGCCTTCTACAAACGCCACATCTCCTCCTGTTCTCTGTTTTTGCTCTCCTCTGTTCTGTTCTTCCCTTTGCTGCAGTGAATCAATGGCTCACCTGTTCTCCCAGCCGCCCGGTCCCATTGGTTCCTCCATCATGGGTACAAAAATAATAAATAGATCTGTTTTGCTCTTCTTCATTTCAATTGGTGGTGGTTACAATAAAAGGATTTAGACTGTGTTTCAAAGGTTTATTTTCTTTTTTATTTGTTTCTCTATTAAAGTGTTTTTATTGAAAATGCTTGAATTATCTCTTTTTTTTTTTTTCCCCCACTCCTTCCTAAGTAGGGGAGAATGGGGTTGGTTGTCACAATTTTTACTCTTGTGTGAATATCTCCTGATAATAGTCGTTGTATATAATACATTGCAGTATAGTCATGGGTTGTGACTGGTCGTAGGCATCCCTGTCATTCTTTAAATTTATTTTCAGTGGGTATGTATGAACACTTAAAATAAGAAGTTTCTATCACGTCTAAATCTTTTTCACATTTTATCTTTCATTTCTTTATTTTTTTAAATTTTTTTTTTCAATGTAGCGAAGTAAAATACTTGGATCAAAATGTACTTGTAAAAGTAAAATAACCTATTTCAAAAACTACTTAATAAATCACAAATTACTCAGAAAAACTACTTGATTGCAGTAATGTGAGTAACCATAATTATTTACTTTCTACCAATTTTTTTTTTTTTTTTTTTTTCCTTTGAGGCCACTCTGGCAATATTCACACTGTAGGTCTCAACCAAAGGATTCACAAAAATAAAAGACAAGTTATCATTTTGTAGACAAAAATAAAAGTTAAAAACGGCAAAACATAAAACATTGTAAAATTAAAATAGTTTTATCTGCACCCTTCTATTTTAACTATTTCAGTCAGTGTATGCAGAGCTAAAAAAAAATTATTTCAGATTGGACTAAACCCATGAAGACCCAAACGTCCACTGATGTAAAATGTTAAATACCTGTTGATCCATTAATCCTATTAATACATGTAGATGACGGGTGTGAAAAGCAATTTGTCATCTTTTCATGGTCATTGGACATGACCCGTTTGGACGTTCAGAGGTTCTGTAGGCACTGTGGAAACACTCATCTTCAACATTAATTCACCAGTAAAACCAGTGGAGTTTTATAAATGACAGTAAATGGAGACATGTGGTTTGTGTTCAGTTAGAACAGAATAGCCTTTAGTGTCATTGCACATATTTCAGAGCAACAAAATTACAATAATATGTCTCTGGGAACAAATATGCACAGACATTGGGGGAAGACAAGATGACACACTTATCAAGATTTAAGAGGTAAAACACATGAGAACAAGATGATTAAAAAAAAGACAAAGCTCTGCATTATATTGCAGAATTTTGCCGGTTAAAAAAAGCATCTAATGATATATTTGACTGAAAAAAACTTTTTTTTTTCCCTCATTTTTCTCTGTTAATGATATAATAACCATCACCTGCACTCTGAGTTTAAATAAACATCTACCTAATTAGTAAATCAAATTTAGAAAAATACCAGTTTTTCACTGAAAAAGACAAAATACAGGAGATAATATTACACCATTTATTGCAATGTTGTCTCCTGTATTTTTTTTTCAGTGTAAATCTGGTATTTTCCAAAATTTAATTTACTGATTAAGTAAAGGATGGGACAGGATCACCAATGAGTTCTCCACAGATAATTTGAACTTTGGACTGCTACACATTTTCTTTCACATATTGGAAGATCTAGAACTAAAACACTGGCATTATATGCTGCTAATGGACATATACTGATGTGCCTGAGAAATGCTTATTTCAGGTTACTGCCATGTTGATTTTAATAACAAAACACAACAAACGGCTTCATAAATAAAACATCCATTCATCTATCCATCCATCTGCTTTTCCTGGGCGGGGTCGTGGAGGCAACAGTCTAAGCAGTGATGCCCAGATTTCTCTCTCCCCACACACCTCCTCTAGCTCTTCCAGGATCTTGAAACCTTCCCAGGCCACTTGATATAGTTTCTCCAGCGTGTCGTGGGTTTTCCCCGAGGCCTCCTCCCAGCAGGACAAGCCCAGAACACCTCCCCAGGGAGGCATCCAAAACTGATGCCTGAGCCACCTCAGTTGGCCCCTCTGGATGTGGAGGAGCAGCGACTCCGCTCCGAGCTCCTCCGTCTATCTCTAAGGGTGTGCCCAGCCACGCTATGGAGGAAACTCAATTGGACCACTTGTATCTGGGATCGTGTCCTTGTTGAGCCACATTTTATAATAACGGTGCATTTTGTGATAAACATCCAAAATGTAATAACTTTTTCATTTCATTTTGTGATAAAGCCGCATTTTAAGTTGATTATATTCGTTATGTCTTCCATATTCAATTCTTAAGTGGCTTTCTTTTTGTCAGACAAGTGAATTTTTTTTTTTTTTTTTGAAGGGTTCCCGGCCGATCAGCTGTTTTAAGGACACGTCAGCAACGAATATTTGACAGCTCTGATGAAAGCTGGAGGTTCAGCCGAAACCGTCAGCAGGTAAAAAACATCTCTAAAAAATTCACTTGTCTGACAAAAAAAAAGCCACTTAAGAAAAGCCGCATTTTGTAATGAACTGTCACATTTTGTAATAAACTGGCCCAACACATTTTGAATTTGACCACAAGTTATCAACCTAAATAATTCCAAACTTCAA
>JAPTGZ010000001.1:17386270-17397259 GCA_029814645.1 Fowleria isostigma | reverse complement strand
GAAATGAGTTTCCTCCGTAGAGTGGCTGGGCGCACCCTTAGAGATAGGGTGAGGAGCTCAGTCACCAGGGAGGAGCTAGGAGTAGACCACTGCTCCTCCGCATCAAGAGGGGCCAACTGAGGTGGCTGGGGCATCTATTTCGGATGCCTCCTGGACGCTTCCCTGGGGTGGTGTTCCGGGCATGTCCTGTTGGGAGGAGACCTCGAGGAAGACCCAGGACACGCTGGAGAGACTATGTCTCTCAGCTGGCCTGGGAACGCCTCGGCGTCCCTCCTGAGGAGCTGGAGGAAATGCCTGGGGAGAAGGAAGTCTGGGCATCCCTGCTTAGACTGTTGCCCCCGGCCCTGGATAAGCGGAAGAAAATGAAATGAAACAGCCCTGTCAGAATGCAATTTGTGTTCATGGAAAATCTGTAACTCTGTTTCAGAAGATACAAGTTATTTACCTGAATATGGCATTTTCTTATGTTTTATTACTTATTTATTTTATCATATTTTAACTTATTTATTTACTCATGTATTGGCTGATTTAAACTGCTTTCTATTTTTGAGTTTACAAACAAACAAACATCCTGCCTCTGGTGTTTCCCTACTTTTGTTCTTATTTTAGTATCTACCACTGCAAAGTCTTTCCTTGTGTATTTGTGTGTGTGTTTTATTCTTACAATTGTGTGGGGGTTTTTTTTTAATTGTTTGTGTTGCACTCTATTTGAAGTGCTATATAAATACAGTTTGATTGATTGCATTAAGCTGAGAAAACAACTAAGGAAAAGTGGATAAAATTAGGTTAAAAACAGTCCAACACATTATTGAAACTTGGAGGGATTGTGGTGAAGTGATAAAGAAATGTGGGGAAAAAACCTTTTAAAATCACTGAACATTGAGTGAAATCAATATAGAAAACCAACTACTATGTTAAATAGGGAAAGATTCCACACATACAACTCAAGGATTTGGAGTAAACAGCTGTGTAGACTTAACTCTTTACCACATAGGGGTTTAATTTCCTAGAGAGCATAAATATTGAACTGTGTTCCAATTGAAAAAGGTCTTGTGACCTGATGAGTTCAGACTGACCCTGTTCCAGGGTGGTGCACACATCACGGTGAGAAAAGAGGTGGATAAAGTGCTTACCCATTATGCCTACTGCCTACAGCACAAGCCTGTGGGGGCAGTGTTGTGATCTGGGGTTGATTCAGTTGGTCAGGTCTGGGTTCAGCTACATTATGAGTCCATAAAATGAGGTCAGCTGAACCTGAAGATACTGAATGACCTTTGTTTTCCATCACTTACTCTTCCCTGATGGCATAAACATATTCCAAGATGACCATGTCGGGATTCATCAGACAAACATTGTGAAAGAGGTGATTCAGGGAG
Organism: Fowleria isostigma; assembly: GCA_029814645.1. Taxonomy (NCBI): domain Eukaryota; kingdom Metazoa; phylum Chordata; class Actinopteri; order Kurtiformes; family Apogonidae; genus Fowleria; species Fowleria isostigma. The sequence continues at coordinate 17,395,883 of JAPTGZ010000001.1, read as the reverse complement.
AGGGAGATGTCATTATCACTCATGGATTTGACCTCCACAGTACAATGGCATATTAGGGCCACATAAGAAAATAAAATCGCTTGTCATAATGAGAATAAAATTGTAATATTTTGAGAAAACAGTCATAATATAATGAGAATAAAGTTGTAGTTTTAGAAAACTCACTATTCAACAAAAATAATGTTTTAATTTTCTGGGATTAAAGTTGTTATATTTCAAGAATGCAGTCATTAATGGGAATAAAGTTGTAATTTTCAAAAAAGTCATTATTTAACAAAAATAATGTACATTTATGAGATTAAAGTCGCAATATTTTGAAAATAAATTGGATAGAGTTTCCAGTTACAGTGACTGCAACAAGTGAAGCAGCAACTCCCTTCTGTTGAACTGGAAGAACCAGTTTGCGGGGACATTATCCCCCTCTCAGAAAAGTACATTATTTTTGTTAATTAATTTTTTGAAAAATACAACATTACTCTCATTATATTGTGACTTTATTCTCAAAATATTGCTAATATACTAATATTATACTATACTAATATTACTTTAATCTCAGAAAAGTACTTAATTTTCTTTAAATGAGTTTTTTCTCATTTTATTATGACTTTATTCTCAAAATATTATGACTTTATTCTTGTAGTGACAAGTGTTTTTATTTTCTTATGTGGCCCTAATATGCCATCGTACCACAGTCTGGATTTGAACCACAATGAGAATTTTTGGGATGTGTAGAGAAGACTTCACACATATAAAAATGCGATTATGGATGGAAATGAATGTTGTGACATTTATTATGGCACTGCACAAGTATTCGATGGCAAATATGAAGTGCAATGATTTTTTTTTTTTTTTCTTACCAGGTTTTGCACATAGAATATTCAAGATATAACCCATGGAGTATACTTTGAAATTCACCAAATAAACAATCATACAAATGAGTACATGAGTGTGGACCTCATTTACCATTTTTATTTGCATTATCATACATTAGGTACAAATGACACAATCAATTACAAGGTAAGTAGCTCAGACTCATTTTAAAGGTTTCAGGCTGACAAGGGAAGAAAACAACATATACCATTTGCAAAATACAATATATTCTTTCTTTTACAGTCTATGAAGATATCTACTGTAAGTCATTATGTACACGGACAGGGGTGCTGAGATTATAAATGAACAGAGATAGGAGAGTTAGGAAACTATCTTATTGTGGGGTTAAGAGATAAGGCATTCCTGCACATCATTGATCCTGTGATGTGTGTAGCTAGAGATGGTCGTTCACTTCAACTGTCTCATTTCACATCAAACAGGACACAATGGAGAGCAGCGACTAACCACAGGGACAAAACACGTTAAAATGAGATTCTGTGTACTGTAACAATAGAAAAAAATCTGAACAAATTACTCCCTCAAAAATGTATACTTCAGGTCAAATCAAAGGGCTTAGTACTTAGTTATGATGTGTCAAACGAAACATTTAATATTAAATACAAAGGTGAGGGTGTTAAATCAGTATAGGACTTTCATCACAACTTTTTTTCAAATTTGAAAAACTTGAGTGATAGCCTAATTATCGCTCATTGATTAGTCTTTCCGTGCTTATGTACCTCAGTCACTGAATAACTTTGAAGATGACTCCATCATAAACACAGTCTGTTTGTTTATATAACAAATGGAAATGTCACTTGGGCGTCTTTGGAAATTTTGTCACTAAGGGGGAATGGGAATTCAACACAGCAGCAAAGTCGCTGTCTCTTTAAGAGTGCGGAACCCAAATGTGGCGTTTACGGCCATCCACAAACTGAATTCATTCCTCGTGGACTGTATTGTTTTATATTGGAGCGATCTGGCCCAGTCTGTGAGAATCTGCTTTTGCTTGGTCACCATCTTTGTTGGTGCCGCATAGAATTCCCATTCCCCACAATGCACTTTGTGACAAAATTTCCGAAAAGGCCAGAGTGATGCTCTCCTAACTCAAGGCACTAGCTTATCCCATTTAAAGTCATCCACAGACTACATTATGAAAAAACAAAGTTACACAAACTCTTTCCAACTGTTTCCCTATTGTGTGACAAATGCCACCCTTCTTCATAGTCATCTTCTGTGTCCTCAATTAAATCCATTCTAGATGAACATATTTATAACTTTATCAGATTTGCTTCATATAGGGTTGAAACCTCATCCACTTCGGGTTGTAATCAGAGCCTCTAATCAGTTTTCACAACTTAACAAACACATAAAATAAGTTAATTGGTTAATCTGAATTGTCCATAGGTGTGAATGTGAGAGTGGTTGTTTGTCTCTATATGTCAGCCCTGTGATGAACGGGCAAAATGTCCAGGGTGTACCCCGCCTTCACCCTTAAGTAGCTAGGATAGGCTCCACATAACCCCCGTGACCCTAGTGAGGATAAAGCAGGTTCAGAAAATGAATGAATGAATAACAAACACCACCATCAACTTCTATCTTATGCACTTATCAGACCAAAAAGATTATCAGAGCAAAAATCAAAAATTCCTTCAGTTAAATTACAGCTGGAAGAAATAGATAAATTCTCATCTGGTGAGAATCTGATTCTCATTGCTAAATAAACTACGCCAGTTTAATCAGATTTGAAATCCCCTTTAACTGTACAGATGCAGAACACATTATTAAATCACTTTGTCTTCTTCAATTTCTTGTTCATTTTAATGCTTGGTACAACTAAAGGTACATTTGTTTGGACAAATATAATGGTAACAACAAAAATAGCTCCTGAATGTTTAATTTCAGAGCTGATATCTATCCATTTTCCATGGATAATATTTTCTTGATAATAACCAAAATCACATAAGTTCTTACATCAATATCTATGGCATTGTACTGACAAAAACAATGCTTTTATTCATTCCATGTTTTCTTTTCTGTCTGCTTTAGTCACATGATACACACAGGAGTTAGTACTTGATTGCATAACCGTTATTTTTCATGACTTTTGATGGTCTAATAACGTTTTCTGTGACTGTGTACTGATAACTCAACCTGAATATATTTAGAATTTAGAATTTGTGGCCTCCCTTGGCATGATAAGTCATAAGTCCTTGGATGGGGGGTAGGAGGATGAGGGTTGTTAAAATTTGTGTTTGTTATGTTTGTTTTTGTCTGTTGTACTTTTTATTTATTTACACTATGTTTAATTTTCAAAATATGAACAAATTGTAATAATGGATGTTGTGATTAATTCTTAAATAAAAAGATTGAAAGAAAAGGCCCGAGTGGCATTTGAGTTTATGTAAAAAAGCAGACTGTGTATATGATGGTGCCATCTTTGAAGTTGTTCATCGTGAAGGAAGAGATTCAGATGTGTAAGCATGGAAAGACTAATAGACAGTGATATTATGATATTAAGTCTGAATTTTTTTTTTTTTTTTTATGAAAGTCATACGCTACTTAAAATAAAATGTAAACATTTGGCTAAATATTTTTCTAGAGTGCATTGGGGGAATCTGTAGAGAGAGGGGTTAAGGATAGAATGGATGATGGGATTGGAACGGTAAAAATCATTGTTGTCCTTAAGATGACAGACTGACTGGACCGAGGCACTGAGGAAGGAGGAGCAGGTGGAGGAAAACCAGGGCATACAGGACGACGACGACGAACGAGGGAGGGAGGGACGGTTCAATACGACCAGGCACAGGGGTTATCTTTCATGCAAGTCATTATCATCTATCCTTCCATTCCGTTTCAGCATTACCCCATCAATCACTTCATTCCTCCTCCACCTTATCAGCGATAACTGATATTGTCCGTGTAATTGTGAATTAAACATCATAAATAACTCAGTCATTATCAGGCACAGGGAGGTAAAGGTAAAGTTGACACACAAGGATGAGTCAAGTTAGTTCTATGATTGGAAAAACTGTTCAAGTCAGTCAAACGTATGTGCTTTCAAATCTCAGACCAAATAAACAATTTATGTCAACGTATACTTTAACGTGATGTTTTCCACATTCATGAGAATATTATATATATATTACAAATGACATTTAAAAAAAAAAAAAAAAACTAAAAATGGAGGAGAAAGAAGAGAATTCAGTAAGATGTACTTATGCTATCTCTGATAATACAGGGGAAGGCACACAATTAGGAAAATAAATATTCAAAGGTTTCAATACATCTGTAGGAAAAAACAAGATGATAAATAAATGACGTATAGTTTGTAATTGTGTTAAAGGGACAGAGCTACTCCATTAAAGGCTCAGACAAGGGCAGGACTGTTGCCAAAAAACTCATTTCCTATTATTTTTCACTTTTCAGGAATTCACTTTCGATGTTGAATTAAATGCTCCACAAGCTGCAATGCTCTTGTTTTTTTTTTTGGGGGTTTTTTTGTTTTCAGATACAAATCCGCCCAAGGCTAGACAGGCAGCTACAAAAGAGGACACTCGAGTGTATGGGTGTATGGTGAGTTGACTATCAAACTGAAACTGGCAGTGCAATATGTACTGACACAATGCGCATAGGTGTACTCATGGCAACATGCTATATGTTGTATGGTCAAAACAGGTGTAGTTTGAGGCAGGTCTTAGCCTCTAAAGGGACAAGCTGCCACAGAGACATGTCAGTGTGACTATAGCAAGTGCAACGCTGCTATTCTCAGGTTCTGGTATTTTCCAGGTTTGGCACATGCAAAGGTTATATATGATAGGAAACAAAGTCGGAGAGTACAGTAACTAGAAAAGCATGAGGAAAATATCACAAATGTTTCAATAGTTCTATCAGATATGAGTTTTCTACTGGGTTATATCGTTTTAACATTCCTTTCTAATTCTTCAAACAAAAGGTAGAGGAATTAAACTGACAACAATGATACCAACAAAAAAAACAAAAAAAACACCAAAAAAAAAAAAGGAGAAAAAGAGTTTTACACACAGAAACACAACATTAAGATTAGAACATAAACCCCATTAATGAGACATTGGAGAGTGAGTGGTCCCACTGGTATAGAAATGAACAGTGGTATCAAGTCACAACTCACCACCTATCTGGATCCAGTGCTCCATGTGACTCTAAGTAGGTGTAGGCAAAAGGACCCAGGAGCTATGATGTGAATTCAGCTTCTGTGAGCGTTGATCTGCAGTACGATCAGTGACTAGTGTAGATCTCAGAGGTGTCACTTCAGAAATATTGTATTAGTATCTAATCAAATGTACAACCTAATATGTCTACAGTTTATAATTACTGCACAGTAATCGGATTTCTTTTGGAAAAGAATCACTGCTGTTCCTCAATTTTGCACAACTTTAACCAACAGGCTGCAGAGTATGAATAGTGTACGTCTCGTTACATAGTTCAGTCTTGCTTTTTGTCAGCTCAGTAATTTTCTGGTGTGTGAACGGCCTTCCTTAAATTCGGCCACATTTAGATCCACACTGACGATTATCAAGGGACAATTTGAGTTTTCAGACAATGTGAGTTGCACACGCGTAGAAGCATTTATCTCTGTTGGACATCTTTTATGACTCGCTTGCTCGGACAAACGACTCGCTACAGTACCGTGATTATCCTCCATTACTCAGTTTCCCCTAGATTTAGATCAAAACATTTGTCATCTGGATAGGTTCTCAGGCTAACGTTAGCGGCATGGTGCTAGCTAAGGTAGACGGAGCCTTAGCCTGCCGGTCCCTGCACCCACAACCGGAGTGTCAATGTGACCTGTCCACCATGATGGCCAGGGGGGTTACTGTCCACACGTCTCAGCTGTGAAAGAAACCAAAAGTAGGCTTTTAAATTGACTCTCAAAATTACATCTGATTGCGAGAAAGATACTCCATAAAGGTAAACTCAAGTCTCTGTACTCTGAAAAAAAAATTGTTTTGGCTCCTTTATTTATCATTTAGATTATTTATTTAAAATCTACAATAAATTATTAATGAAGTATTCTTTACTTTAAAATTCTACTTTTCATTTAACGTGTTGGTGTTTGATCTTAATTATGAATCCTTAATTTGCTTAGTAAATTTTATAAATAATACTAATTAATGTTAACTTAACTCCAGTACTGACAGCACAATAAACTGAAATACATTATCAATTACTGGAATTATCTTTACTTGGGAATTAAGTAAAATTCACTAAGGATTTCTGCGTGGAAATTTTTACATATGTTTTTTTTTTTGAGCAAATGGCTCTCCATATTTTTTTCAGTGTACTTTTACACAGTTTGACTCATACAGCAGTGATGAGTCCTAGCTGTAGTGAGTCGTAAAAGATGGCCGACAGATAAATGCCTCTACGCATGTCGTCCGGAGATTCACACTGTCCCTTGACAATGGTAATACTCCGTATAAGTTTTAGAGAGTATCAAATCCGCACTTCTCATCGGCATAACCAGGTTGAAACATGCCAAAAATACACAGGAAGACATGGATTATGAGCAAGTTGACATTTCCACTGACACTGTGAGAAGTTGTTACTATTGAAGTCCATTGTTATCGACATAATTTAAAGCTGAGTGCACCCGCTGTTCTTAGTGAAGTACAGACTACATGGGGTGACTGTTAGCTGTAAAGTAAGACTTATAATGGAGCATCACTTTAAAGTCGTAACTCTTTGGGGTTTCATATTTAGTAGCATGCAGCATTTAGCTGATCACGTGCATTAATGGTGCCTACCAACAGCATGCAGATACAGAGGGACGGTCAACGGTCTAACACACATCCAGTCAACACACAAGTTGCAGTCATTGAACATGATTAAAAAAAATAGCTTTGATAAATCTTCCAAAACAAGTCACACAACTTGCTAAATCTGGACTCTATTAAAGACATCCAGTTGTTAGTAGTTGATCTGTACTGGGTATTTTTTTTTTTTTTTTTTAGTTTTTCAAACTTTTTTTTACACATACAAATATTGGTTTATCTAATTAATGTAATAAAAGCACATTCAGGTGTTGGTATAAAAACTGTAACTTGCTATGCTCTTTTTAAATAACTCATGATTATTTACAAAGGAGTTGTTATACACTGATTTTGATACATTAAAATATTTCTGTCCTAATGGAAAAATATGTATGAGAAGGAAGAGAGTAGAAACTAATCTATTTTAATGTAAAAAAAAAAAAAAAAAAATTAAAAATTAAAAGGATAAAACAGGGATGCAAAAAAAAAAGATTCTGCTAATAACAATTATGTTGACACACTCCTCAACAAAAGATGAGTTTAATCTCAAGCCAACAAAGAGTCATAAGAAATGTATTTCTGATTTGCATCGTCTGTACCCATGAAGCGTGACAAATGTGTTATCTCTGCTCTTCATGGCTGGAGGTTTAATAAACAATGACACCAATTGATGTAATGGTAAAAAAAATAAAAAAAATAAATCATTGAAACATAGTATGGAAATGCTGTATTGTTTCTGTTAAGACCTTTATGATCAATGTATAGGCTTTGTCATTTTGGGCATACTAGAGTGGGACAGACACAGTGGTTAACACTGAGCATTGTCAAAGCATGACATTCTGTAAACTTTATAGGTTTCATTTTTCAAGGTAGACAAAATAATGGTCTGCCACTACACCTACTAATATGATCACTGTTTATGGTGTCCACATGGTGGGCACAGATTTATAAACAAAGGGAAATTACAATCTGCAGCTCGAGAAAGGGCTAAGAAACAGATATGTGGGTATTATAAAACCAGGCAAAATAGGATAACAACAGTTAAGATAGGTTAAATTTGTCAAGTCAGGTCTAATCCTGACATATTCTAATACATATCTAACTCACAGATATGCATTCTACAGGCTGCACATTTTCAATTCTATTAATTATTCTTCATTTTTTTGTTGATCTGCTACGCACATCGAAAACGGCTATAGGATAATTTCTACTAAGACAGAATCTTACACCATCCTTGTAAAATTATGGGAAAAAAACTGTAAACATTATACAACAAATGTTGAATCACAAGGTGCTATTTCAATGCCTGCACCGCCCGTCCTTCATATTTGGCTGTTAATGTCTACAATGGCTTTTCAAGACATCATAAAAATGTGTAGTTTGTATTAATTATCTACGCCTAAGCAAACTATGAACCAACAACTAAATCTGTAGAGAATGATTGTTTATCCACTGATACTTGTCACCGAGTTGTACAGATTTCTTTCGTAGAACTAGTTAATCCATTAATGGTATCCTAGTCAGTTTCATATATTATATATTGGCATGAATTCTTCTTTTTTTTTTTTTAATCTATCATGTTCAAAATCTGGCACCTTTCTTTCTCAGTGCTTTCTGCTAAGAATATATTCTTCAGTACAATTTACAGGGATTAAAAAGGAAATAATTTCTACATTACATTTGTCTTATTATTAAAACTAAAGGGAGTTATTTCTTGAAGTGGCCAAGAAATCTTCAGATGTATCTAATCTATACAGAAAAACATATTGTACAGAACAAAGATGCGTTCCTATAATGCTGCTCATGAATAAAACCAACATATAGAGGCTTTTTATGGCCTTGATCACGTCGTGGTCAGATGTTAAGATGGTGGCAGTGAGTAAGGAGGTTCTGCAGCAAAGTTTCCCTCTGCTTTTCATTCACTATCGTCGAGCGTCGGGTGTACAAACTGTGGATTGACAAAGGAGAACCCAGCAAATTCGGCCTGGTCGATGTTGGCAATAACCAGCTCATCTGGCAGTGTGAGCTGGGGTTGGGTGCGTGTAAAGAACTTGTCGAAGTTTTCTGCTCCTTTGCCACACTGTAAAAAAGAAAGGAAGAGAAGAGAGAGACAGTTAGTAATGAGGTACTTGAAGAAAGAACGGAGCAGGCAGATCAATCGGAACAGACGTGTCAGAGCACTAGCATCAGAGTGCACACAGCAATTCTGAGAAAAAAATGCACCTGGGTTTTCACTTCTGGGAAGTTTTCAACAAATGAGCCAAAAGCACAGGACATACATCATCATAGTCACACTGGGCTAGGCAACACTATAATATACTTAGATAAGTTGTATCTGCTCTGCAAAAAAGGAATTTTGTGAACGTATAATGGCCTTGTTTCTGAGATACAATTTTATTTCTTTGCAGAAAAGAAAAATAACCCTGTCAAGCATGTTTTTCAATAGATAATTGAGCTCTTCTTGGGAAAAATATATCTCACGCCATCTTAATAAGATATGATGTTGAGCCAGATTTAATCAATAATAATTTAAGGGTCAATATATAATTGAGGTACTTTTTGAATTCCCTTTTTTAGGGTAACATAGTTGACAGGTATAGTAACATTTTTTCTGTTTTCATCTAAAGTCATCATAACATTACACCACATGGTATTTTTAGAGAGATTTATCTAAATATCATATATACAAGTGAGTAAAATTTAAATGTAAAATTATTTATAAAGATATTGTAGTAACACTGTTGATAGATGAGTGTGATAAATACCCACTTGATTCCCACACTACTTCATATTAAACATCTCATTAGGGCGGCTGTGGCACAGTTGGTAGAGCGGGTCGTCCAATGATCCAAGAGTCGGTTCGAATCCCACCTCCAACTGTCTATATGTCGAAGTGTCCTTGGGCAAGACACTGAACCCTAAATTGCTCCCAGTGAGGCCTGGTAGCGCCTTGC
>JAPTGZ010000001.1:17325056-17336916 GCA_029814645.1 Fowleria isostigma | reverse complement strand
GTGGGGGGGGGTCACACCATACGACCGTACAAAGGAAAGTGAAAGTGAAACTTAAGAGACTTTACTAATTCCTCTATGCCTGCTGCTGTTGTGCACATCATTTTCTTTTTCCCTACCTTCAGAAACTTTTATTTGAGGGGTCAGGACAATTATTGCCCCACCACCACCACCACCACCACCAGAATCAGGCCTGGATGACCCCCTGGTGTTTGCTCTGCAGCTAGATTCAGAAGCGTTCTTAAGTAGCGTAACAAACACATGACATTCCTGCAAATGAATGTCATGCTGTGTGGACAAATGTTTTCTCATATTGAAGCTATCCAGAGCCTTTGAAGAAATGGAAGCTTTGCAAGTGTTACCAGTGGCCCTGGTGTCGTCTTTTTACATGAACTATAGCCATTCTTGGAGCATTTCTGCCTTGATGCCATGTTGGCTTTGTTCTAAGCCAAAACAATGCAACGTGCGTGTGATGTCATCATGCATGTGCAACAAAGGCATAATCAATAAGCAGAATCGTTAAGAAGGCAGACAAATGACTCTATGGAATTGAGCTACTGGGAACCGGTTCTCAAAAAGAACTGGTTCTCAATTCACATCCCTACCCACGGGGATCCACAGGTTCTAGATGTGATAAACTTTTTACGCTGATGTGTATTTATGCATGCTGTACCGCATTTGTCCAGCACTCACCGCCAAAGCATTCTGGCCATAGCAACATGACTGAAAGCCTATTGTATTCCAAAATCACTAATATCTCCCAAAATATTGGTCCTATCAACTTGCTGTTTTCGCTAGACTGTTTCTTGAAAAATACTAATATTATATTATATAAATGGCCAAATGAGAGCAGTCAGCTCTTTCTGGATTTGCATGAAGCATGCAGAGGCCTTTTATGGCTGAATTCAAAACTACAATCATTTAACCTTTATGATAAATAATAACAGTACACTCTCTTGAGTCAATATCTGATCCCAGTTCGGATCGGATCATGATTAATATAAATTGCTTTTCTGGTAAAATATTTCCTTAATCAGAAAGTTCCTTAAAAATTGGGATGAATAAGATGAGTTTATTTGTTTTTAATTATTTATTTGTTTATTTATTAGGGACAGTACACATTAATAAACATTTCTCTAAATGTGTCAGTATTAGCATAAAAAAGCTATTTTTCAACCGTTATCCCTGGGCTAGATGTAAAATGCCAGCATTCATAAAATTAGAAAAATTTTAAAAGGTAAGGTTACAACCACTCATGACGTCGCTTTAGTTCACATTCATAGTATACACTTTTAAATATTAATCAAAACATCAGGATAGACATTGGTTGGGCAGGTAATGACACAGCACAAAACAGAAGATGATATAAGAAAACAAAAAGCGCAACACGAAGACAGAAGAAGACATGGGACACCTGCAGCCTGCATCAGGAGTTTAGGAGCATCCACAAAAGTTTTTTTCTCATTTCATTAGCACAGAATTTGCATTTTGGGCAGCTGAATACACTAGTTTATTTGTGAACAAATCTCAAAATGCCACTCTTACTTTTCAGTGTTTACAATCCATACACATCTTTTCTGAAACAATGACACAATACCCTGCATATATTAACCCTGCCAACAACAGCGGCAGATTTGTATGTATTTTCAAATTGAGTTGTTTTTTGCATGGGTTTTATGTTTCATATATTATTCTCTATTTCTGGTGTATTTCCCTGGTGGCGTACGGCGCCACAGGCCTGCCATGTAAACCTTGATTTCTTGAGACCATGCTGTGTTTATGGAAAAGTAATAGATTGTTTTCGTGTCTGGGTGGACAAGGCTTCAATCTCTTTTTTAAAGGAGACCTGGTGGAAAAAAGGCACACCAGTCCAGAAAAGATGTATAGGATAAAAAAAAAAGAAGAAAAATAACAGATAAAAGCAAAGATGACAAAACAAAGGGAAAGTATATGAGACAAAACTCAGCTAGGCATAGCAATTATTCTCTTTACATTACATGGTTTCATCGCAGAGTTTAAGTTCCCCCAAGGACACACACAGAAAAAAACCCACTAATTGTAGAATATTCTGGAAATTATTCTAAGACTAAGGAGTGAAATAATAGATAGCTGATTTACCAAGTTGTGCATAAATCCTAGAAAATTTGTGTAGAAGCCATCTAGAGGAACCAAAGTTACAACAGCTATTGGTAGGTGATAGAAAATTATACAAATAAAAACAAATTAATATGTTGTTACTTAAAGCATAAAGAAGTCCAGGAAACCATATCATTGAGTACAAAGTGATTACTAGAAAACACAAGATGCTGCAATATACAGAAAACAATACAGCGTGCACGAGGCAGTCCTTATTAATGTGTCCTGTACGAGCCTTTTCCTACCTGAGGCTTTAATTTCATTATCAAAACCAGCCTGACCTCAAGTTTTCTTCACTAGATGTTCAATATGCAGCTTATCATCCACCCACATACTCAAATATTTATAGGGTGGTACTTTTTCCAATTGCTTCACCCTCTAAGGTGAAGATGCCAATAGTGTCAGAGGTCTGGGCATGGGCTCTAGTGAAAATAAGGCTGGATTAAAGATGAGGTTACTACTCTCCAAAAATCAATGGCAAAGTCTCACAGTCAACAAACCATTTCACAGGGTTCCTACAGGTTTCTACAAGTTAAATTTAAGACTCCTTAAGACTGTTTTAGGACTACTTAGAACAGAATTTAATGCCTATTTCATGGCCCTACTGGCAAAAATTCATGACTTCTAGAATTTAGGAAAATGTATTTATTCACTCCAATGCCTTCAGTGACAGATCCAGAAAAAATGAAAGAGGGGGACGCTATATATACATACATATATATGATATCCTTTCCCAAATTGACATATTCCTGCTTAGTTATTAACTGTTTGCTTTGTTTACTGAACCTACTGTACATTACGGTCATATTTCACAACACAATATACATTTTAATCTTAATTAACCCTGAAGCTTAGAGGTAAATGCCATCAGATAACAAATAGGTCAACCTTTAGCCACCAGAGACTTAGTTCAGTAGCAAAACGCAAAAAGACCAAGGTTCCATTTCTAGTTAAAGCAGCAATTTTTTCTGCAGATTCTCAAAAGGGGGCACGGTGTCAGTAGGAAAATATACCATTGGCCCTGATTCCAACCTTTCCAAGTCATTTTTTATCTGGGGGGAAAGTTAGCAACAATTGGTTCCTAATTTAAATTGTTGGGTTGGAACGGGTGGAACTGAGTAGACTAACGTCACTTTCTTTGCAGTTTGGACTTTTAGCCAAACAGACACATTTAAACACATTTATGGCAGCTTACAGCAACATAATTTAAGACCTACCATATCAAATTGAATACCTTTTAAAAACTTCTTTAAGGTATTAAATGCAGATTTGTAAATTCAAGACTTTTAAGACTTTAAGACCCCACGGGAACCCTGATTTTAGGATGAAAAGGCGCCATAAGACAAAGTAGTTGCCATAATTAGCTGTACTAGTTGTTACTAGAAGTTTAATGTGCTTTAATAGTCACATTAACATCTATGAGCAAAAAAATAATGAATAAAAGTTGCTTGGTGGTTGTTTTTTCTGTCATAATCAGTTTAGGGACCACTTTCTCTAGATCAGCTGTGAAAATGTCACCGCCATTTTAAGGTCAGCCTCTACACTTGTGAGAGCTTTGTGTGTTTGTATGCATGATTGGGTTTGCAGTCAGTTGAGAGAATCTGTTCATACAGATAATTATATTAAAATGCAGACTTGTGTGAAAAATGAGTGTGCGACATCATGTGTGTGTGACTTGTGTCCTGGTAGTGCTGACAGTGCTATGGAAACAGTTGCTTTCCCTAACCCCCGCTGCGTCATCCCTGGCTGGTGCATTAGTGTCAGACTGACTCTGAACGGTCACAGCATGTTCACCCTGCATCCATGGGGTGGCATTAACCTCACAGTCTGTCAGAGGGTGTTTTAGAGAGAATCGATAACTCAGCCCACCGTTAAATAGAAGACATCTAACTGATAATGGCCAAGAGATGGACTAACTAAATTAGAGCATAACTTAGAAACGTTGACTAAGTCATAATGTCTTTCCTTATGCTATGATATTTGGGGTACTGGGTCAGTATTTTCAAAAAAAGGTCAACTTAAAAGTTTAAAAAGCTAGACTGAAATAAGCCAAAATTACATTTTTATATTCAGTATATGTTGTCATTGGTGTATAATCATCTAAAGAGTAGAATTTTATTTTTTTTTTGACACTCAAGTTTTTATTAGTTATTTTGTCATACAGAACATAAACAAACAACAGTCACCATCAGATTGAAGTCACAGTCTAATAATCCTGACAATTCAGGTTACAGTCAGGTTATCCAGTTAAGTTTTTTGAGCAGCAGTCCATATAACACCCCACAGGACCACAAGACAAACCACAATTAATTGTCTTCAAAGAAACTAATCCATTTGCCCCATCTTATAAAGATCAGCCTGTACCCTCATCGAAAATGTTAATCTCTCCATTGTATGAACTTCATTAACAATTCTCAACCAGTCCTCCAACACTGGTGGATCAAATTGAAGCCATTTACAGAAATTGTCTCTATGGTGATGGACAGGCTGACAGATGAGGTCAGACAAGAATCCCCATGGACTATGATGTTTGCAGATGACATTGTGATATGTCAGACAAGAATCCCCATGGACTATGATGTTTGCAGATGACATTGTGAGAGCAGGGAGCAAGTGGAGAAAAATCTAAAGAGGTGGAGGTATGCCCTGAAAAGGAGAGGAATGAAGGTTAGCCGCAGTAAGACAGAATAATGTGTGTGAATGACAGGGACCCAAGCAAAGCGGTGAGGTTACAGGGAGCAAAGGTAAAGAAAGTGGAGGATTTTAAGTACTTAGATTCAACATGCCAGAGCAATGGAGAGTGTGGAAAAGAGGTGAAGAAGCATGTGGAGGCAGGTTGGAATGGTTGGAGAAAAGTGTCAGGTGTGTTGTGTGATAAAAGGGTATCGGCAAGAATGAAGCACATGTAAGATGTTTTGGAGACAAAGTCAGAGAGGCTAGATTGAGATGGTTTGGACATGTACAAAGGAGGGATAGTCAATACATTGGTAGTAGAATGCTGGGGTTGGAACTGTCAGGCAGACGGCCTAGAGGAAGACCAAAGAGGAGATTTATGGATGTGGTGAAAGAAGACATGAAGTTAGTTGGTGTGAGAGAAGAAGATGTAGAGGATAGGGTGAGATGGAGGCAGATGACTGGCTGTGGCGACCCCTGAAGGGAACAGCCAAAAGGAAAAAAGAGACTTTTTATAACCTTACAGCCATTTATATATACATTAGGAAGAGTTAGGTGAGACACATTAAAGGGCTTGCAATCAGCAACTTCACCATTAGATGCACTACTATAAATATTAAATATATTAAATAGTAAATACATTATGGGTAATTACACATACTTTTTTAGGCAAAAAAATATAAAATTTCTAAGAAAAAATAAAAAGCTTAATCAAAATATTTAGTTTCCCTCAGTAAAATAACATTTTATCAGGGTCAACATCTGATGTGGTTGTCTGTCATGTTTGATAAGGCTCTAAGGAGAACTTAGTTTTCCCTCCTGAATATTGTCTATACTACTGACTTTAGAAAATACCAAAGCCAGTCGTCCAGTAATCTGGACAGACATCTTGAGCTCAGGACAACCTGCCCCAGGCAAAGGCAATGTCAATCAGCAATCAGCCGGATACGCAGCTGAACTGTTACCCAGTGCTGTCCACGGTGGTGATATGTTTGGATTTGTCAAACATACAGACAGTATCCGGAAGATCACCCTTTGGATCTTTGTCATGTTTTATTAATAGATACTGCTACAAAAGGACAAGATTTGACCAGAAATACCCAAAATCCATATATCCATTTAGTATATACAAATATTCTAATATTTAATACACTAAATTAATTGTATTGTATCTTTCACACATGTGGTTTTCAAACTGTGCTCACATATTCATATTAGCAAGAAGTGGTACGTGTGGTAAGACCACAAAGAATACATTTACACTACATCATATGTTTGAAAAATGACCACAGTCACAAAACTGTTACTCTATTTAATTCAATAATTAAATAATAAACAGAATAAACAGAATAAACAGAATTCTGACATTAAAGGATAAATCATGTGAAACAGAGAAGCCATGAGGACACAAGGAGGCCCCAGCTTGTGTGTTTGGGTTAAGTTTGGACTTGCCAGCAGACACACTGGACGTCTGTCTGACTGGGACGCTTACGTCATCTGCGTGTGTGTGTGTGTGTGTGTGTGTGTGTGTGTGTGTGTGTGTGTGTGTGTGTGTGTGTGTGTGTGTGTGTGTGGGTGTGTGTGAGGCTCATCCTGAGGCAGTGACCTTAATCTGGAGCACAAGGGTGACACAAGCTCAGACCACACAGTGACAGCAGTGACCTCAATCATCAAAACAAAAATATGCACATCCATACACTCTCACACACACACACACACACACACACACACACACACACACACACACACACACACACACACACTGTGAAAAACACATCTCCTTGGGTTCGGCCTTACCTCTGGAGCGATGTAATCTGGAGTACCACAGAAGGTGCGTGTGGTCACTCCTTCTAACATGTTCTCTTTACACATGCCAAAGTCAGCGATCTTAATGTGTCCCTCCGAATCCAGCATCACATTGTCCAACTTCAGGTCCCTGTGGGAGCAGGCAGACATTCAGATAACCTGCAAGACGTTAACTTTTGTAAAAGCTTCGGCAGGTCGTTAATCTAACAACTACATTCTTCTATTATCTTTTACTGCAACAAAGAAATCCTGCTGCTATTTCTAAAAGTCTATCAAAACACAGGATATGAAAAAAATACATGTTTCACCACCATACAAGACTCTATGACATCACTCACAAACACAGACAGTTATTGTGCCACAGATTTACTGATCAAATCTTAAATGCAGCCCCTCAGTTTGAGGAAGGATGTGTACTGTAAAGAAGTGAACACTCACCTGTAGATGACTCCTTTACAGTGCAGGAAGAAGAGACCGACAGCGATCTCTGCTGCATAGAACCTGCAATGACAACCACACATTTATACACCTACACCTCCTTCATAATAAACCCTAATCCTCACCTGCAGAGCATCCAAAGGTCCTCCATGGACTGACTAAATGTCTCCCTTTTGACAGAGGCAGGTTAGATGGATTATATGTACATGAGCTAATGACGGGAGACTTATTTTCTTTTTTTAACTCAGCAATCAAAACATCTACTGACCTAAAATGTTTAAGAACTTCTGAAGCATGAAATTTATTAATGCAATAAAATAATAAAGGTAAATGGCAGTTTGCTTTTCACCAGCATGTGATGTATGTTTTTTTGGACTTTCAGAGGCTCTGTAGTGAACATGGAAGCCCATGTAGTGTGATAAATTATAGTGTTTTTATGTTTAGTTAACTCATAAAGCCCCAAGCAATCAAAAGCATTTACCGGTATGAAAAGTTAAATACCGTTGATCCATTAATATTATCAATACATATAAATAATTGGCTTTATAATACAGTTTGTCATCTTTTCATGGTCATCAGACATGACCCATTTGGATGTTCAGAGTTTAGTTACCGTGGAAACACTGTCATCTTGCACAACATTGATTCACCAGTAAAACCCATGGAGTTGGATCAATGAAAGTGGATGGACACACTGGGATTTTGTTCAGTTAAGAACAGATTGGACTGAAAAGTCACTTTTTCTTCACTTTTCTCTGTTTTTTACATAATAACCCATAAAGACACTTATGACTACCTATATGATCAGTGAATTAAGTTTAGGAAAATACCTGATTTTTGCTTAAAAATGCAAAATACAGAGAAATATTAATAAAAAAAAATGGTGATATATCACTTAAGAAGGGTTAAAAATAGGGAAAAAAATTATTTAGAAACTGCCACAAAAGTCACACTGGGTCTCTATGGGTTAATGATATGTTTTGGTGAAAAAGACACTTTTGTTTCTTTTTGATATATACCTTTGAATTTACTCTGAGCTTTTATGAACAACATAGGACAATACAGGAAAAAAAAAATCTGGCAATAGCAATATAGATCCCTTTATGAAGGTGTAGGGTGATTTCCATAACTGTAAGATAAGTTATTAGTGAAACAGGCCTGTCTTACACTGCCTGAGGTTCCTTGAACTTGCCCACTTGTTGGATATGGTACATCAGATCACCTCCATTCACATACTCCATGACGAAGTACAAACGGTCCTACAAGGATAGACAGGAAATATAGAGGAGAAAAATCAGGAATAAAATATATATGCAAGGATAGAGAGACAAAAAACATCCATCCGATCAGAAAAAAAAAATACTAAATGTTACAGCAGCTGTGGAATGGAACATTTGTGCCTCCCTGTTCACAGGCGGAGCTACAGTGCAGCGTTGCAGCCTCGCCTAACCTTGCTGTCTGAGTTGTTCCATCGTTCCTGTTTTACTTTCCATGACAAGGTGACCTAAAAAGCCCACAACAAAGCGCTTCATGGAAAACACTCAACAAAGACATCTGTCAGGAAATATTCTCTTTGTCTAATCGTGCTGGTCCCTTACTGCCCATGACAGGTTTGGCCTGACTCTATTCTGGATATATGCAGCGGTCCTTCGCAAAACAAAACCCAAGCAGCACACAGATCAGCTGATGTGTGGCGACAGTAGAGTGAGCTTTTCACCAGGTCTACCACACTGTGCCCCGAGCAAACAAATTCTATATCTACAAAATTCAACTATGGAAGTAAACCTGCACCATCACATATTGAATAGTTGTGTTTCTCAAAATATTTTTTTAATAGCTCTATTTTGTAAATTTAATTTTTTTTAATAGGTTTTTTCTTTTATAGTTGAATTTAGTCATAGTCATAGTTTATTTTCAGCCATATATGTATTAGTACATTGGTTAAGTTTCAGCACTATTATTAGTATTCCACAGTTGAACCCTTTAAAAGAAATTCATCTTCTTTTAACTTCTTTTTTTTTTTAGTTTTTTGTAACATACATTTGCATCCATCTTTCAACTCTTATTTACTTTCAGACACTGTAAAAAAACTTTTGCACACAATCTGGTATTATTTTTGATATTATTATTTGATTCAAACATAATTTGCATTGTTCTATAATTTAAGTTAATTTTTCTGTATAGATTTTCATTATCTAAATTTGATTATTTAAAAAAAGTTTTTTAATTCAATATTTTTAACTACAGTGTGTTTGACATTTAATACAAAAAGAATTCAATATAGCACGGACAGCTTGTCCAGGAAAAACCAATGGAGTAACGAGCCCCTTGATCTATCTTTCACCCAATCATGCGTCACGCCGAATATCATGTAACAGTCAGGTAGCGGTGCAAATATGCGTCCGTCATGTGAGTCACCACGCCTGCGCTGCTACCTGAGCATCACACACACACACACACACTCATGGACAGAGGCCACATGGCTTTTATAATATAGATTTCATTTCTCAACTTTTTTTTGTCATCTAACATTTATAAATAAGGATATATTTACCAATTTCTTTATATTTTATAATTAAGGGAAAAACTGATTTTTACATTTAGGGTAAAATGTGTATGAGGACATTTGATTGGATTAAAAAAATAAAGAAGAGATATGAGCACAAGATTTAATTTCTCAAATTTTTTGTCATCTAACATTTATAGATATGGATATATTTTGCAATTTTATACCTCACTATTAACAAAGAGCAGTTATCAGATCTCCCACTTGTGGGATTACTGATTTCCATGTTTTAACAGTTTGTAATGTTTACTGCTCGTTTAAGTTCATTAACCTAACCTTATTAGAAATCAAAATGAAAAACCTTACATTTGTCAAGGGACATGTTTAGTTCAAATTAGTGTGCCTTTTCAGGCTTCAGTGTAGAATTTCAAGTATTCACAAAATTAGGAAAATATATAATGTTACATAACTTTTAATTAGTTTCATTTAAGATGTTTTTGTCCTTTATTTTTGCTTTGTCTATTAAATGATATATTTATATCACTTTTTGTATTTCCAGTAAAACATGAAATAATGGGAGTTTAAAATAATACTTTATGTGTATATGCACTACTTTGTATTCATGTGATTGCATTTGACTACATTTTCATCTTTGTTTTACCACAGTATACTCTTTTATGATGTGCCTAATTATACAGTATGTGTTTGTGAGTCTATCTGTGCTCATGCAGGTGTGTATTTCCGTATGTCTTTACACAGGATATACACAAATTCCTGAAGTCACATCTCTTTATTTTCTCTCAGGTCGTGTTGTCTGATTGTGGCGTTCAAACGTACACACGTGCGTACAAATATAAATGCATTCCTTTGTTCCCATGCAAACACACAAGCACTAACAAAGCTCAGTCTTCTAATTGGGGTTTGTCATTGTATTCGTCATCCACGTCCTCGACTGCTTATACAACTCGCGATGATTAAGCTGTTTCGCTAAAAGCCCCTTCATGAATTAATATGACCTGACCTGACCTCTATAGTGACCCGTCCTAACGCATGTCCAGGAGCGTTTCACCTACCACAGTCTGGAAGCACGAGTGCAGATGTGTGAGGAAGGGCGGCTTGTCCTGCTGGGCCAGGACTCTCTTCTCCACCATGGTACACTCCACGTCATCGTCCTGGATCACCACATCCTTCTTCAGGATCTTTATTGCGTACAGCTCTTCGGTCGTCTTCATCTCTGCCAGCATAACCTTTAGAAAACAATCAGATAGACAGAAATGATTAGCTCTCAGTATAACACTCATATCTATTGTCCTTGTATGTGCTGTTTTCTAAGGCAAGGGTTCCCAAAGTGGGGGTCAGATGCCAACGGGTGGCTGCAAAATAATGTTCAGAATCCTCTTAATGTGGTCCCTGAGGTGATTACGACAGATCAATGACAGGGTTGTGGCACTTGAAAATTGTAAATAGTAAGATTGCAATGTGTGGCGAAGGAACACAGGAAGTGCTTTTGAAGTGAGAGATGTGAGAAATTGGGGTAAATTAAGAAACAACAAACAGGTAAGGCATTGTTGATTAATGGTGTCACATTAATGAAAATAAACATAAAAAGTCCAATAAATGTAGTAAAACAGACACATTAACCTCAATAAACTTTAACACAACCCCCACTTGAATCCCTGCACTTAAAACAGAACAAATGAGTAAAATGTCCCCTCACCCACAATGCAATGCGGCAGATATACGCCATAGTATCATTTCAGTCGTATAATGGTTGCCAGGCTTTGCCCCCCCTGAGGGGACATTTTACTCAAACTCTAAAATGAATCCAGCACTGTTGCCTACCAATGACATTTTTAACTTAGATGAACTAGAGGATGATTTGGGTCCAGTCACAAGGAGGAGTCATAATAAGACTCCTCATAATGTTACATTTCCTTGAATCTGGATCATTCAACTGCATGTTGCCATTACATTATCCCAGCCACTTTTGTGACAAAACTTGTGTCATTCCCAAAACCTTTGGCCATGACTGTACACTGAACAAAAATATGAACACAATACTTTTGGTTTTGCTCCTGTTTTTCGATTTTTTGGGATTGGGGTTGTATTTAATTCAATGCTTTCATCTTCATTAGCATCTACAGTTACGGACGAAAGTTTTGGGAAAGACACAAAAGGATTCTTTGCTTAACTCTTTCCCCCATAAAGATGACATTTGACGACCCCTTCGTACCCTTAATGACAAGTTTTGACACCTCTGTTATTTCATTAAGACCTGATTTGACGACCATTAGAACAGTTTCA
>JAPTGZ010000001.1:17179404-17193047 GCA_029814645.1 Fowleria isostigma | reverse complement strand
AAAACCATACCAAACCATACCTAGTGTGTACTGAAGTATAAAATTATTACAGTCCAGACTGAATTACCTGATCAAGTCGGCCAAAGTAAAAGACAGCAGAGCAGCCACATTACCAAAAAAAACTATATATACCCTTAAGTAATGTGCTCTACAATTTAAGAAAGACAGATAATGGCCACTGAAGGCATTTGAGAAAATAATGTCATGTCGTGACAGCTTTGATCATTTCTAAACCTCCAGATGGATTTTCCTGTTGTTCACTTAATCTCAAATAAGAACCTAGTAGAGGTATGATATATCATGCCGATATGTTGATTGTTTTTTAATATTATCCACCAGCCTTAATTTTTTTTTGAAAGACAATATTTGATCAGTAATAAAAATGTTGTAAAATATTTGATCAGGCACTTGTGTGGGCAGCACCTGAAGTTCAATAGATGTTATAAGAGTACTATGTGTATGTGTATTAACTTCATTTATATTGTTGCATAAAAATATTAATCATCTGAGTGTTAAAATTGTATTTTATGTGTTTATATAAAAAATCAGCCATAAATATCAGCCTAAAAAATTGGCTGTAGATATCAGCCATCAGCTGACCAAATTTTTTTTAAAAATCAGCATCAGCCTTAGAAAAACCCATACCAGTCGACCTCTCGAACTTAGTTCAGGTAATAATAACAATACAGTCCATCAGTTTTAATCCCCTAACAGTGGGGATTAAACATAGGGATTATACAATCATACAGACAGTAAACAACATGGAAGGCAGGGTTCTGGTAGTTTAGCTGAAACACAATCAGCAGCTGTCCACTTTGTGTAGACCCAGCACCAGAGTCCCAACAGACCAAACCAGAGGGAAGGCATGCATACAGATCGACACAAACATATGTAAATGAATGCAGGTTTCAGAGGTCTCTAATGGCAGAATCACACATGTATCCCCACACACCTTACAACCACTATGATTCATCCCTAACAAATGCAGCTTTCACCATTGCTTCTGACTTAAACGTGAACAAGTGCTCTCATCTCTTTAAAAGTCAGTTTGCTCTGCAGCAAACAAATAAAAAAAACAAACAAATCTGTGATTCAGAGTCCAGAATTGAGCACCAGATGAGAAACATTCATTCATCCACTCCAAAAGAGGCTTGAAAGACTGACCAAATAAATGTGGTGTTTGCATATGAAATCACTGCAGACGAAACTGTACCTTTGGGCACTGCACACAATGACTCCCTACTAAATCACGTTACCCAAAAGGCACTAGGAGAAGGTCTATGTGCAGCTGTAGGTCAGGCCACGAAAGACGTATTCTGGTCTATGAACAACTAATCTGATCATTCATTTTGTTCTGAAGAACCCAACGGCTTTCAGACTTCCTTAAACAGATAAATTCTTGTGAGATGCTGTTTCCTGTCGATGGCTTAAGTCATCTCAGTCCAAACAAACGGTACCAATGTCTTTTTTCAGAGAATGCTGAAGGAAAGACAATATTTCCAGACATCTCAGTCCATCTAATGGATACTGGCATCACCTACTAAAGCTACGAAAGGTAAATGTGTTTATACTTTTCACATTTCTATCCCTACTGCCTTCATACTTTGTGTTTACTTTTTTTTTTTTTTTAATATCACTCATAATGTCTCAATTCCAGGTCTCCGATCCGTACCCAAAGTAGTGTTCACCTCCACAAGATACAACTTGAGTCAAATTGAATCTGTGTTTCTCAGAAATGCACCTCAGTAACACAATAACACTTTGATTTGGGTCAGTGAGAGATTAAACTGTTCTTTTCTCCTTCACTGGGTGTTATTAAAACTGTTGACTTTTACAACATTTGAGAAAATTCTTCTGCGGATAACACATCTCCTTTCATCAATAGGATTAAACTCAACATGATGGGAAAACTCAAACCACAACATATTTTCACATATTTGCTGAGCCCTTTTACTCCTGACTGCAGACACTCACTTGAGTATCTCAAGAAAAGTGACAAAAAAAACAGAATCTAACATTGAATAGGGGTTTGTATGTGTGTGGAAATGTTAGTCAGTTCCTTATATTTTCCATCCTTTCAGCTACTGCATGCTTTTACATCAAATTTATATAATATAACCTTCAGCATCCCTATTAAAGTGGTGATATAAGATTTTTGTATAATAGTCTGCTTATCTGTGTCATTAGTGTGTTATCAAGTATCTTGCTTTCATTTAAAAAAAAAAAGAAAAAACACCCCGAATTTAACAAAAGATGATCCACTCTACTCAACATATTACTTCTGCTGTTCTAAGACATATTCAAGCTAACTATAGCATCCTGATGTTAAAGGGGTACTATGTAGTACTGATTAGGGACGCACCATACCAACTCTTTCAGTTCTAATACCGATACCGATCCGATTTACCGATCTCAACCGAGGGGGACATTCTCTCCTGGGAGATGGGGGGGGGGGGAGTAACATTGGTAGTGGAATTATGTTCTTCATGCATGACATAGCCCGTGTTTCAAAAATTTAAAGGGGAGGGATGAGTCTCATGGATCGGTTGCTTTCACAGATCCTCGATCTCTCTAAAATGTTGATATCAGAGCCAATATTCAATCCTAATATTGGATCTGTGTAACCTTAGTATTGATCTTCCAGACTCTCAAAAACAGTGGGAAGTACATACCATAACACACTTAGCACCAAACCCACTAAGAAATTAATGCTAATAAAGTAAAAGCATATTGTTTCCACACATCTGTTTTATAGTATCATCAAGTTTACTTCTTCAACAAAACCCATGGCCGACTATTTTGACAGTTTGTCAAAATAACACTGTTTTATAATCTTCACCTGCTGCATCAGCTGATAGTTTACATTATAGCTCTGTTAGCCCAGCTCTATTTTACCAACAAACATCCACCAATAAAACCACAAATCACCCCAATTTTCTGTTTGGTTTATGTTGTAAATATCTGCATTAAAAGATCTGTTTGGGATAATCCAAACACGGTCAGAGTGACTCGCTACTCCCTCTAGTGGTCACATGAATCACTCAAACCATGGGTGTAAATAAATTTACTTCATTCTCTACATTTAAATAGATTGCATCTTTGGTGTAACTTTAGAGTTCTTTATTGTAAATTGTCTAATGACACATGTAGGTAATTTTATAACTTTTAAAATTAGAAATATTACAAATAACACCTTTAATATTACGACCTGTGTGCTGCAATGACAGACATTTCTGTAATTTTACTCAGATTAAATATCATTGAACAGAAAAAAGCCGGGAAGTGATGTTCAGGACTGTTTTTGTGTTAAAAAGAAATCAACTGAGGTCAAGTTCAGACAAAGATTATGTCTATTCACTTATATAAAAGAACTCAGAGAAAGCAGATCAGCAGAGCACGCATAGTCTTTACTTTCACTAAACTCAGCGCTGCATTAGTTTTAACAATTATCTGTTTTGACAGCTGGGTCAATTTTTTTTTTCTCTCCAATACAACACACATGTCTGTTTTAGAAAAGCAGCTTTTTATATTTACAATATGACATTGGTTTAATGTCACTTAAGTCATCTCGTCTTTGTGAAAATGGATTTTTAAGTACCCTGCAATCTGTGGCAGGATTAACAAGGCATTTTGATGATCTATTACCGGAACAAAGGGGACTTTTAGAACAGGATTGTACAACTGAAAATGCTTTTTGGAATTCTTTTTGGTACAGTTTGGTGGTTTAATATTAAAGGGAAGTGGGATTAAACCAGTAATATGTCTTATCTTGATAAATTTAAATGCAGCTATGCAATAGAAAATGCCTAAAATATTGAACACGGTATGTTCTTATATTGTGTCATTGCATATAATGACACTGTATTAGTGATTAGGTCATGGATATTCACAATCCTATATGAGATCTAAGAAAAATATGTCTAGTAAGCATTAATCTCAATGAAAGTCCCGTGGGTCCTTGTTACAGATTAATGATTTAGGTCATACATTTTATATAGCTACATCAGGACTAATAGTTTTATGCTCCAGAGCAGATATTTCATAACTGCTGGTGTAAAAACCTCAACACAGAATTGTGATTATTGAAACTGAAATTCCGTCTAATCCCTCACAATGGATGTTTTGTGTTTTTTTTTTTATTTCAGACCATGAATGGCAGATACATTCACAACCAACAGCAACAGCCGGGCATCACTTACATGTCAGAGGTCCACTGACCCCAATTCAATTTTTTAGAATAAAGCAGCAGGTCGAGGCCAGAATCATTACATTAGTATTGCAATTACTCTAGTTGAATGAACATATAGATCCAATTATAGACTATAGATTTATAGATTCATTAGGAATTAAGCGTTAACATGCTACACCACATCCCTTTATCACACACACACATCTTATCATCATTGATTAATGGTGCGAGTATAATTAAAGTGACGCTCACAGTCAGTTAAAAGGAAGATTTGCAGAAAGGTCTAGGAGGAAGATACATACATACATACATAATCAATATTTTTGGTATGTTTGAAATAAAATAAACGTTTGTCAATGTCAGAGGCCTGTTATTCAGTTTATGTTTTTAAAATCAAGGAAAATGTCACATAGTGGTATTAAACTGTCCACCAATGGTAAACTGTGAAAGACATACATATTTTATGAACAATAACACTTCAACATGGCTGGGTTTTTTCTGGCTGTAAATTACTGCCTGTCATGTCATAGGCTTACATGATACTGGAAGAAACTGCCATGCAATTTTTTTAATTTTTTTTTTTTTTTTTTCCTGTGGTGCATACACAAAGTTGTTGTTGGGTTTTTTTTTTAAACAGGATTTTTTGTTTTGTTTTTTTTTGTCAGATGGCTTGAACCATAGCTGTAATTAACAGAACTGATTATTCTAAAATCATTAGGTTGTGCTTGTAGGAGAGTCCATCTGCACAAAAAAATTGAAATTTTAAAAAAAGTGAAACATTTTTATTGCAAATTATCCTTGTTTGATCTTTACCACTTTGTAAGCACTCTAAACAATCCAAGCACAAAGTAGTGAAAGCCATTAAGCTGCTTTGGAGAGAACTCACGTAGTTTAATAAACAGGTTAAGTATCATATGTGACTACTTTTTGTAGCCAAAACTTGATATTTAATCCTGATATTCTGTTCAGCCCCAGACCTCAATAAATGACTATGCAAAGTACATCAAAATATGACATAGTAAAGCATCCCAGTGTAGTGTATGCAGTTTCACATGGCCCAAAGTGGTGCTTTTAACACTTTCTTCTTTTTTTAAGAGCTGGATTAACATCTGAAAGTACTGCCTTTTCCCTCCAGTTTGGTTCTGTTCCTGTCTTTGTTTTAGTCATTCTTGATAATTCCATTTCCATTCACTGAACAACATCAGAATTGCAGATAAAGCTATAACTCTGGCTAAAAACCATCTCACCAGTTGACTTGTTTGTTTCATTCTAAAGTGAGACCCAACATCAGTAACTACATTTGTGACTTTTCCATTTCCCCTGCCTTTTGTTCTTCATACAAACCCTTCTAGAGCTCTTCCATTAGATAATGCCATTATCACAACAAAACTCTGGGCAATTAAATGCAGATTACGCTGTAATTCAGAGCCTGGTGCATTAGTCTGTGCTCCATCATGGAGCTATCTAATACACCTCTAATGCATTCAGACAGTAATATCCGTCTCTAATCCCTGGTAATGTTCAACGCTGTGCCTCCCCATGGATTAGCCAAACCCTCTCAGTTTTAAAAGCATTCTGATCTGTACCCAAAGTGGCATTCACCTCTGGAAGGTACACCTTTTATTAAGTTGAATCTATGTCAGTAACAAAAGCAGTAGATTCACCAATGTGTATCCTTCCCTCAGTGATACAGGCAGTGATATCAGGTCATTTGGGTCAGTCAGAGTTTAAGATGCTGCTTTCTCCATCACTGGATGCTACAACAAATGTCTTGAAACGATCAATAAAAGAAAAATCAACGTGATGAGTAAACTGAAATTTCACAAGATGTTTTCACATATTTCCTGCGGCCTTTTACGCCTCACAAGATCCTTTTGGTGTTCAGATAAAATCAATGTCAAACATACACTTGAGTTATTCAAGAAAAATAAAAGACAAAGCAGAAGCTGAAATGGATGGTGCAAGAACGTTTATGACAGAAGGGACCAAAAAATAATAATTACATCCCTTTTGTTACATGCAATAGTCTCGGATGACTGTTGATCTATGCATTTAAGTGCATATAACCATAATCTATAATCTTACTGCCATCGATACGTACATTTATTTGATTGTATGTATTAATCCTACAAGTTCTTATCTTTTCAACTGATCCCTGCTTTTAATGTTTCACTAGAATAATACATTATGCATTGGACAAAAGATCTTCTACTTTATATCAGGTTATATAACAGTGTAAATATGCTAGTCCTTCAAGTGTATATAGTGTGCAACCTTTGGCAAATCAAACTGATTCAAAAGGTGCAGCAAAAATTCAATAATTTATTTTAAGTGTATCATAATTTACATGATGTATCTACTAAAGAGATAAGATAAGAAGAGATGAGATGAGATGAGATGAGAAAAGATTAGATAACATAAAGTAACATAACATAAAATATTCATTAATTAATCCCACAAGGGGAAATTCCAAATTTAAAGCAACAAGAGTGGATCACAAACAAAACACACACGAAAAATTAAAAAAAAAAAAAAAAAAAAAGCTATGAATACTATTTTCAGCTGTGCATATGAACATGCCACAGGTTGGACAGGCGAGCCAACAATGGCTGAATAAATCAGCAGAGTCTCATTTGTCTTTCTGTCGTCAAAGTATGTATTTTTGAGGCTATAATAAATGTTCCCCTTGATACAGACGTTGACAAATTACAGGTTTTCAGATACAGAGGTTAAATATGAGACTGGCGGCTGCAATTATCAGTCACTGATCAAATTTTGTCAGATGTGTTTGGAAGCAAATCTGTCTCATCAAGCTTTAAATTATAAAAGCCATTAAATTTATAACACTGATTTTTTTTTTGTTGTGAAATTAAGAATGAACAGTTTTTGCACTAAAATTAAATATCAGATGTTTTTATTACACTGAAATTAAATATGATTTTTTTTTTGGTGAAATTAAGCATCTGATTTTTTTTGTACTGAAATTAAATATGTGATTTTTTTTTTCTTGTGAAATTAAGTATCTGAATTTCTTTTTTTTTTTTTTCATTAAAATTAAGCATCTGAATTTTTTTGTTGTGGAATCAAGTATCCAATTTTTTGTGTCGTGGAATTAAGTAACTGATTTCTTTGTTTGTTTGTGTCACTGAAATTAAATGTCTATTTTTTTATTTTTTTTTTGCACTGAAAGTACGTATCTGATTTTTTTTTTTTCAGTTTGAGCAGCTTGAATTTATATTACTTGAATGTTTAAAATGTGATTTTTTTAATTCTTGATTTGTAAATATTGATAAATAAATGTGAAGATGGGGTATTAAAAATATGAAAAGGTGAAATCAGAGACAAAAAATTCACATTTCAAACATTTAAGTAATATAAGTTCAAGATGCTAAAACTCAAATTCAGATGCATTCAAATACATAATTTCACAACAAAAAAATTCAGTGCTAGAAATCCAATGGCTTTTATAATTCAAAGCTTCAACCTCCTCAGACCCAGGAAAGCCACAGGTTTTTGAGTTTTGGCCTCGTTAGAGCTGATAATGTCACAACAACACATACGGTTACAAAAAAAAAGTTTGAATAACATAATATAACTGCTTCATAATGTTACAAAATGCTGAGTATGTAAAGTCATGACTTTTTGTGTGTCATGTTATAAATTATAACATTTCGCATTAGCTGTTACATTATAAATTGGGTAAAAAAAATCCTTCACATAATGTAAAAAATTTTCTTTTGAGTCAATAATTTATAATTTGTAACATTAATGACCAGTTCTAACATTATGAGTTGTTTTTGTTTGTTTTTTTAACCCATAAGGACCCAGTGTGACATTTATGTCACTTCCCAGATTAATTTTTCCTCTATATTTAACCGTCATTATCACCATTTATTCTAACATTATCTTCTGTTTTGTGTTTTTCTTCAGTGAAAATCAGTTATTTTCCAACATTTAATTTACAAATCATGTAGATGTTCACAAAAGTTTAGAGTAAAATTGAGGATTATTTTGTCAAAAACAGAGGAAAACTGAAAAAAGTGACTTTTTTAGCAAAATCTATCATTAATTGAGTGTTTCCATCCACTGTCATTGATTCAACACCATGTTTTTTACTGGTAAATCAATATTGTAGAAGATGACTGTTTCCATGGTAACTACAGAGCCCCTGAACATCCAAAAGGGTGATATCTGATGACGATGAACAGATGAATAACTGTATTTTACACCAATTATTGACATGTATTAGTGGATTAACAGGAATTAAACAGTTTCTATCAGTAGATGGCTTTGGTAGATGGTGGATGTTTGGGTCTTTATGGATAAAAAAGTTAAATAAAGAGAACATTACATTTGGGAACTAACATAAAACTAGTGCCGGGTCTTTATGAGTTAATTGAAACATTATGCATTGTCACAATATTTTGCGTCATTATAACATTATCAGCTCTAACAGGCCTTTTAAAATGAAATAATTATTTATTTTGGAAACATCATGATGCAACAGTAATTTTTAGATGCATTTTAAAAATGTTTTTATGGCATGTCCTTTGCAGTGGACAGTTTTTTGTTTGTTTGAAGCTGTGAAACTCGTGTCCACATATGAGGACAGAGGGTCTGAGGAGGCAGATTTGCTTCCGTACCACAGGCATCCGTTAAAGACATTCTATGATGCTGTTGTGCCTCTGCTACACTCTGCGCTGTGGTCTGCTGGTAGCACTGACCAAGACAGGAAGAGACTGAACAGATTGGTCAGGAGGGCCCGCTGTGTCCTGGGCTGCCCGCTGGACACTGTGGAGCAGGTGGGTGAGAGGAGGATGTTAACCAAGCTGACATCCATCATGGACAACACCTCTCACCCGCTGCATCAGACCGCGGAGGCTCTGAGCGGCTCCTTCCGTGGCAGACTTCGACACCCACAGCGTAAGAAAGAGTGTATTCACAGGTCATTCATCCACCGCTGTCAGACTGTACAACACAACAGCGTAACCCCGTCTGTATAGGTCTGTCTGACATTTTGCAATTCCACGCTGTTGTAAATATGTATATAGTCTGTATATTTTTTATCACTATTATTATTTTTGTTTAATATTGTCTTTGCACTGTCTTGTTTTTTTGCATTATCATTATACTTGTACACTTCTTTTTCCTTCTTCTTCTTCTTCTTTTCCGTCTTTCTCAATAAGAACTCCATCTGGAATCGCAGGACGTGAATCCGAATATAAAGTTGGGACTAACAGGCGCAGAGTAAACCAGTCCATATACCACCAGATAAGACGAACGTGGCACTTTTATCAGAGAAACTTAAGAATACTTAACAATAGTGTGATCCTACAGATTCAATCCTTATTTTTGAATCGAATAACCAACCGACAACAGTTATAAAAGACATTTGCGGACCTGGAACTGACTCTGACTCATGCCAAAAAAGAAGTCGGTGCCTATGACGCTTTGTGAACCCCCCCCCAGGTTAGAATTTGGACGGATATAAAATAGATACACATATTTCACAGTGACTGGCCCAATTCCAGACTGTTTTCTCAGTATTGAATACACTGAGATGGCTGACCAGACTAAGTTTTTGTTTGGTTTATTTTTTTTAAACTGTTGCTGCCTTGACTGTACAATTTCTCTGTATGAATATAGTCTAATCTAATCTCATTTCGATACAGAACCTTGGATACGTGGCTTCACTTATTTTAAATAAAAGCCTGAAATAACATGAAATTCATCTGTATTTATCTTAGTCTTTTAATTTGGACTAAGAGGAGAGAGCTGAAGAAGGATGGTGTGTATGTTTCCACCAGACTTGAGCTCCTGCAGCTTTAAGAATTTATATAAAAACCTGTCATTATAGCCCACTTATACATGTCATTACTGCACAACAAAAGTGAATCATATTTAATGTTGCAAATACAGTTTTAACAAAGATTAACATCTGCACTAAGTATTTTACACTACGTACAAAAATGCACTATTGCTAGATTATGCACTCTGTACTTTCTCTTAATTGCATTGCATTAATATTTAGTACATTGTTTTTATTTTCCCTGGGCTTTTACTTTTATTTTTGCAAACCAGAATGGAATGACTGGATTTCTAGAGTACACTGTTTAATAATTTCCCTTGTGCAGTTATTACTTTAATGGTACTTGCAGCTTTTACATTGCCATGGATACCGTAATAAACAAAAACCCAATAAAATGTAATCATAAATCCGCTCTTTACTCTGTTTATTTAAGAATATCTATGAACACGTGCTGGTAGAAAACAGTTCATCACTACACGATGTATCTGTGAGGACACATCACCAACATAATGACAACAGTTAAGAGCCGGAGAAATCCAATTGTTCATGGAGCCGGAAACATTAGCAGCCGGCATCCGTCTTGTGATCTCTCTCTCTCTCTCTACTCATGTTACGTCTGAATAATGGTGATACACACATGTAGTGTATAAACAGATGGCAGTCAGATATAAATACAAAGTGGGAAAGTCTTCCAGCTGTAAATAAAAGGATTAACAGTCATTAGCTGAAAATAAAAACTTGAGTTGTTCGCACATTTATCTTCCGCATACAACTTACGAGGAAGAGCTGGTGGCGTCTGGTCTACATCAGCATCATGAACAACCATACAACCGGGATTAAAGTGTCACAGACGTCATGTCATGTTGTAAACCATGCATTCTTTCAGTAATAGATGTAGATCATCGCTGAACAATGAGTCATCATAAACTGTAGTATGAGAAGGTGTCAGTCCAGGACATTTCAACATGTGTCCAGTCAAAATAGCTCAGTTTCAGTGGACAAAAGAGAGGGGGAAAAAAGAAAAGACCACATGCAAAAAAGAGAAGCACATCCATTCCTTCATGCATATATTTACATAGTTTATTAGTTTTCCATCTGTCTGTTGCTTGTGTAGCATGGATTCCCTTCAAATGCTGATTTTGCTTTGTGAACATGAAAGTAAAAATCTGAAAAAAGGGTTAAGCTAGTTACCTTCTGATCATCAATGGGGAAAGTGTAGCTCACAACAGGCACATTTAGTTCTTGAAGTTTTTACCAAGTGCTCCCTGGTTCATTACATCAAAGGTATGAAATAAGTATAATGCTCATTGTTTTATTTTACTTTAAAAAATCATGAATGATGAGAGCATCGTGAGCATGAGACCATGACTAATCCTATTTTTCACTCTATTTATAAAATTCTATCATATTGTTTATTTGTCAGAATTAAATCATCATACAGTTTTTGGATTCTGTTCCTACGAGTTGTAGGTTCTCCAAAATTAAAGGATCCTGGATAGTGGATGATACAACATAATATACATATAATAATGTGGATGGACAGTGGTATCAGCTACTACTACTGGCCTTGTTGACTGATATCAACTCTGCAAATGAGGTGACATTTTTACAATTTTACCGTCTTAAAGACTTATAGAGAGTTTAGTTATTTTTATGATGGAGATTGATTGAGAGGGAAAACTAAACAAAAACAGCAATCGAAAGAAAAAAAATGAATAAACTAAAAAAGAATAACATACTGCATGTATCAGCATCAGGTACTGGACAAACCATTGATGTTGGTAAAGAATTTCACATCTGGTGCATCTTTGAAAAAACAAATATTTCTTCATATATTACATGTTCTGTATCACATTGATAGGAAAACATTCACTGCAGAGTAACAAATTTCATGTAGAATTTACATAAATACCAGGCAAAAAATGAATTGCTGTAAAATTGTGTGCTAATTATTGTAAAACTAATTACAGCATATTAATGGATACTTTTTACAAGTTTTTGCTGTATATAAATTACAGCAATGTGTTGTTTTACATTAGAAATAACCATTAATTGCATTTTAGTTTTTTTAGACTGTAGCTGTGCTAACGGTGCTAACGGTGCTAACACAGCCTGGACTATCTGAGGCATTTCCGAACAGGGCTAATGCACACAGCTAATGTTAACTTAACCAGTTTGCTGCTAGCTAACATTTGCAAAAACAGTCCACTCTGGTTGCACTTCTTGGGCCCCAATACACCGCACAACTATGAAAAGGCAGTTTCATTAATGATTTTTCACAGCATATACATAAAACAGCACAGACTCGATGGCAGCAACACCGACAGTTCTGTCATGGTGACAAGCTGAAATATTCCCTCCACCCAGTTAGCTCAGCCACTCTCCCCAACAGGCACAACATCCGCCATTTAATTACAGAACACATAACAGCAACTTTAATGCGTACTTAAACTTATAACATAGCGTACGGTCATGTGACTCAGTGAAACTGTAAACAACATCCTTTTTACAATGTGATACTGTCAACAAATGCTTGAAGTGACCGTAAATATTTTTACCCATAATGCATTGCAATATACATTTGCGCCTTGTAAATTGTAAGAACAAGAAGCCACTGTAATTTTTTACTGTAGTAATTACAGAAATTTGTTACAGTATGGTTCCAATTAGTGTGTGAAAGGCCCATATTGGCTGATAAAAACCACTTGAGGACTGCATCAATGACACACAGAAATTAACTCTCTGCTTTACAGATATTCTTCACAGAGTGAAGTGCACTGATCCATATGATTTAATCAAGTAAAGTACGGAAAATAGAAATTATGTAGAGGATAGATATATGTAAAAATAGTCAAGCAAAATTCAATCACGTAAACATTACAATATACAATACTGCAAGCTGCATTGGTACAACAAGTTAAGCCATATGATCTGTGTATGGATTATACTAAAAGACACACACCACTTTCAGAGAACAGATGTCGGTATACACCCCTAAACAACAACACTCTGGACATAAGCACATGTGAGTGTGCATCCATGTAAATATATGTGTATGTGTGTATGTGTGCATGCTCATACGTCGTTTGTTTGTTTGTGTAAACCGGAGCAAGTCCATATAGTGTGCATTTAGTTGCAGGCTTAGTGATTGTAAATACCGGTGATGGGAGAAAACATAGTGCCCAATAAAACTTATCACCATCAGGATTATTTAGTACTCTGTAATCCATGAGTGACTCTGGAGCAATTGATGGAAGCAATCTGGCACTTTTTCTATGGATGTCAGGCTCAGAAAACCTTCTGGAGTGGACCATAAAAGCCTGTTCAATCAAGAGAAATGACTGGTAGGAAATAGAACATAAACAGTTACATTAACTCATAAAGACCCAAACATCCACCACCAACCAAAAGCTTCTACTGATCTTAACTGTTTAATACCTGTTGATTCACTAACTCTATTAATACATGTAAATAGTTGGTGTAAAATTCAGTTTGTCGTCTCTTCAAGGTCTTCACGGCTGGGGCGGCTGTGGCTCAGTTGATAGAGCGGGTCGACCAATTATCAAAAGGTCGGCGGTTCGAAACCCGCCTCCAACTGTCCATATGTCGAAGTGTCCTTGGGCAAGACACTGAACCCTAAATTGC
>JAPTGZ010000001.1:17063495-17078674 GCA_029814645.1 Fowleria isostigma | reverse complement strand
TTGCCTTGTTTTATATCAGTCATGGATATGACAAAGATTAGATGGAACACTTTTATTGTTGTACTGCTTTTTGTACATACCCTTTTGGCCAAAAATGCAGCATTAATTTACACTGAAACGACATTTTTGAAATGTCACTTTAAAAAAAAATGCAGGGAACTCCATATTGTTACTATTTTTTGACATAACCAACATTCCTACAATCTGATATATATATAAAAATATGCTTGCTGGAAATTCGAGGGATCCACAAGTGGTAAAGATTATCAAATGCCAAAGATTTAACATTTAAGTCTACTCCTTTGTTCCAAAACTTGGTCAGCTACCATCAGACATCACTTCACGATGATAAAATTTTAAAGATGCTATTATAATGCTTTTATGATGGTTACCTTCATACCTTTTCATTAGCTTGATTGCTTTTTCCTTCTTGTTTTAGTTTCTGTTCAAATGCTGCTTCACATTCAAACTAGCATTTAATTATTCAACAAGTGCAGTTTTCACAAAGTCTAAATATTTATACGCCCAGCATTTAATTTCCCCAGTCTGATCATTATTAATTTGTGTTTACATTTTCCTCTCTTAACCAGAGGAGATACTGGAGCGGTTGCGGGCCAAGAAGGAGGAGGAGCTGGAGGAGGTGAAAAGACGGGCAGCTGAAGAGGCAATGAAGGCTCGGCTGGAGAGGGAAAAGAAAGAGGTGGATGTGGAGAAAGAAGAGGAAGAGGCCAACATAAAGGAGGAGGGACAGAAGGAGGACGAGGTCAAAGGTCTCACCATGGAAGAGGACGACACCAAGGAAGGGATCAGACCTGCCATAAAGGAGGAGAAACCTGGAGGTAGTTGTGATGATAACCGCCTTAATCATGTCCATGGAAATCATGCTCAAAACAGCCTGAAAGTTGCTTTTGTGGCTTTGTTATTTTAAGTTTCTTTTGATTGTTTTCAAGGAAATGGAGCGACAAGCAATAACAATAGTTGACAAAAAAGATTAGGCAAAGAACATTCCCCTCCTGCCTCCACTACTTTTGAGACGCCATTTATTTCCACTCAGTTTTTTTTTTTTTTTTGAGATTTGGGTGTAAAGAACATCTTTAGACTTGTGTAATAATTTAATTATTTAGAGTCAGTCCTGCAACTATATTGCTTTCAAACTGTTAAAATGTCTGTATTCTCTTTAAGCCACAAGGTTAGCTCCAACTAAACATGGATATTAGGCTACTCTCTTGCATGTTGTGTTTTTTCAGCCCCATAAAAAACATCTTTCATACAGAAAAGAAAGATAGTTCTTGAATGGCCAGAAGATGTACATAAACCTCTTTAGTGCAGAGTATATTTTAAAGGTTTGGTGAGCAGACTCAAATCAGCTTTGAATGCTTACTACTAAAACTAATTCCCGAATGTTCATTACACATGTCTGTCTGTAGTTCCTGAGGGCATATTGACTTTTTAAGTTAAATTGATATTTTTTCAAACGAGATATGCAATGACACAGCGTCATTTATATTGACACAATTTGATTTTTGAGTTGCATAAGCCATTTCCTCTGTAAAAGTGTGCCAGTATGTACATTTCTCAGCTCTGCTGGTGTGCACAGCTTTGGCTTTATGGTGCTATATATTTTACAGAAAATAGGTGTTCTCATCACTCAGTCATTATGTATTTAATATTAGCAATTTATTTTAGATTTTGCATATTTTTAATATACTACACAAGTCTATACTTCCAAACAGAATTATTCTGCTGCTATTTTATTCTTTAGTTACACTCTATTTTGATCTGTTAGTGTTGAAAAAAGCTAAAGGAGCGCGCTCCCAGAGAGACCTTTTTTTAATTTAACCCTTGTATGACCCCTGGACATTTTTGTCCATTTCCACAATCCAAAGCTCCCTCACAGACAATCCCTCTCACCGGAGTTGATTTTTGGTGACAGAATGTCATTGTGGGTGAGATTTTCAAAGCCCAACTTTCAGTGTGAAATCCATTATTTGTCCACGAAGGATCAAGGGTGGAACTTTTTTGGGGTAACTCAAGGGTTAATATAAGCTCTGCATTTTGTCATATATAGGTTTAGCAACTGGTCATTTTCAAAGAGGGAATTTAAACCTGTCTTTTTCTTTTATTGTGACAGTCTCTTTTAATAATTGAAGTATGTGTGAGATGGAAGATGCATCACCATTTGATCATTCAAAAAAAACAATATATGGATTTTGGTCTATATGAATCAGCTCAAATAGTTGTGTAAATTAATCCACTGACTAGCCAACTTCAGTATCAGTGAAGGTGTCAAAGAGAGTCTGAGGCACTCTGGCTGTGATCTTTCATTAAATCAAAAAGTCATAGAACACCATCTTTCAGTATTAATGATATCTTCTGAACGTTGGTAGATCTCCTATGTTTGTGACCTACTTTTCTTGTCGCATAACAATTTGATGAATGGCTTTTAATTTTCTATGATTTTTAAAGCTGGATTTAAATTCCGGGCTCCTTTTAACACACTATATTGTAGACTTTCATTCGTAATAAGCACTACAGTCAGGCCGAGATATATTTTTGTCAGGAAAACATATAATGTAGGGCTACCCCAGTTGTTATTGCTTCTATCAAATCTTTTTGAGTTTATTGTATCATCACCTCAAACTGTATTTACAACATTGCTGCTGTTCATCTGTAGTCGTGGAAGCTCCGCCCACTGGCCATGAAGGCAGTAGGGGCAGTAGCATCTCAGAGGGACCTGTATTCCCAACACAAACCACCCCCACCGCTGTGAGCTGTGGTCTGGTCACAGAGGTGCCAAAGCCCCCGATAGAGGGACATCCCCCTGTGGAGGTCACTGACAGCACTGAAGGTATACAAGGACGTTACAGACCACTCTGGTCCTCAATGGGCTGATTTTGGTGAACGGATGTATGTACTGCTGCAACCTGCAACTTTACTAGGCTGTACTGACTTTTTGCGACATACAACTGACATTGCTGCTGAGTTGTGCGTGTCTGACTTCAGCATATCCCCAGTGCTATGGTGTTCTCTGACCATTGACCAGCCTGCCCCTCTGCATGCGGCTGTCACTTCATCTGCTTGTTTTTGTGTTCACTCATACATGTTCTTTCCTTGAATTTCAGCTTTCAGCCCACAGACACTTCAAAGTTCCTCTGCTTGAACTCTCTTTTGTCCTTTAAGCAACTGAGAATGTCATTGACTGTTCAATATCATGGATTAAACTGAGCTGCCTCTAACTCTGGTTCTCAAATCCAGTCCTCATGGCCCAATGTTCTGCATGTTTTAGATTTTTCCCTCTTCCACACCTGGTTCAATTAATTATCAACTCATCACCAAGCTCTGCAGAAGACTGATAACAGTGGAATGGTTTCCAGGTGTGCTGGAGGAGGGAAATATCTAAAACATGGAGGACACCAGGCCACGAGGACCAGATCTGAGAACCACTGTTCTAACTGGAGACAATGTTCACACTGCTGAAATGATTCCCTTACCTCTCCTCCTCTTCTTCTGCTTGTGTGCAATTGGTCTTTAACTGGAGAGCTTTTTAAAGGAAGTACCGTTATTCATTCTTAATGCTCTAAGTGCTTCACCGATTGTTATTGTTGGTGGCATATTCATCATTGCACCAGTTTGTCTGCCTGGCATTATGTTCTTTTATAGAAAAGGCAACACTTGAGACTCGTGATGAATCTCTCTGCTTCCAAGTGAACCTTCTGTTATAAGAATTATGTAGTGCATGCATCATGCATGACTTATCAGTAGAGGGAGCCACAGCCTTGACTTTTTCACAACTGTCAAGACAACAGTAGCTCACTTTACTAAAATGCAGATTCCTTGTCATCTTTAACGGCTGTGATGCAGCAAGTTTGTATTTTTCATAGTTCAGTCTTTATTTACAGGAAATGTATTATTACGAGAACTCTGTGTAAGCATGCTGTCTGTGCATAATTAACTCTGTATCCCTGTGTTTTTCTGTCTGTGTTTCAGAAAACCCATCACTAAATTCTGCTTCTGTCATTGGTGATGGCATCCCAAGTCTGAGCCAGCCTTTGCAACCTAGTGAGGAAAACAGTAACAGCAGCATAGGAGTACCACCGAGGGGTCCTGAACCCCCAGACCTGGCCGACAAATCCTCCCAATCTTCTCTTGCCAGCCTCGATGAAACGGGTATGATGTTACAAGATTATTTGAGTAACACAATATTTTATTGAAGTATTTATTGTTATAATACAGTTGAGACTGTACTTTGTTTCTGACTGAGCTTATCCATTTGTTTCCAGGTGACAGTAAAGACTCAGCTAATGGTGAGACAACAGGCCTCAGTAATAAGAAATCTTCAGCAACTCGCATGGTGACACGGCTGAGGAACCCAGACAGCAAACTGAGTCAGCTCAAGAGCCAGCAGGTGGCTGCTGCTGTTCACGAAGCCAACAAAGGCTTCAAGGAGGGCAAAGAGGTAAGCTGTGCACATAAAGGGTAAAAGTGTAAAGCTGGATTTATAGTCATGTGGACGTCACTCGTCACTACCTATGTCGTCACTTTGGACGGCTATGCAGAGGCCCGCAGAGTCTTGACATGCACCTCCTCCAGATTTGAACTACGCAGCACGGCAACGTGGAGACACCGCCTCTTGGTTGGTCAATTTATGGTCATGTGACACCAGGACTATACAGAAAGAAATGTTGCGGGGCTCTGCTGTTATAGTTTATTTGTTTATGTTCATTACTTATTTCACTTTTGTTCTTGTCTGTTACTTTTTGCTCCAATAAACCTGTATAGTTTTGCATTTTGGTATTCTCGATCGGTTAACCTATTTTCGTTCATCGGTCCACCAACATCACCTCTTTCGCCATTGTTTACAATATAATACTTTTAAAGAACTATATGGTCATTGGCTTCTACGAGCTCACAAAGACACGGCTCTGTGTCAGCCACTATTAAACCAGGAAATGCTGATTGGAAGATATTGAAACCATGGAAACAACACCACAAAGTGGAGCCGCCACAGGATGCTTGAGTGTGAGAGCACAGTGTGACAACGTCAGATATGACGTACCTACGTGACACAGGTATGCACGACTATAAATCCAGCTTAAGGCTGAGGTTAGGGTGCCATGAATGCTTTGACTAAGTTTTTATTAATTAATAAAACAAAATGGAAATATGTCCTTAAATCTGACAAGCAAAAAACCCTGAAGTTTCTGTAATGAGGATGCCTGTCCCAGTGTGCACAATGTAAATGTATTTTAATTTAAAATTGTTTTAATTGTCACAAGTCATTCCTTAAAAATCTAAACTACCCAATTTCTCACATCAGGTACTAGTAGTAAATGCACAAGGGGACATTACCCGTGTCAGCACACGCAGCAGCAAGGAGGTGGTTATGAAGGGGACCCTCAGCCAGTTTTTCAAACTGGGGCAGGAGGGAAAATACCGTGTCTATCACAACCAGTACAGCTCCAATGCACTTGCCCTCAACAAACACCAGCACCGAGAGGTAAGTAATCAGTAAGGTTGTCTTATTTTGTCTTTTTAGTGTTCACAAGACCACCTGGAAATACAAATCCCCTCACAGAATGTTCATTTCTTGTTCAGAGACATTGTTATCAGGTTTTTAGAAAAAAACAAAACAGAAATGAAGGAGATTTATTTTTAATCTGTGTATTGCATCTTTGTCTTAAGGTCTTCAATAAAAAAGAAAAAAAAAGATTCAGTTCAAGTCCAATTTTGTCAGGTTCCTTAATTAAAAGGCTGGAAATGATTTTGTTTTCATCAGGATCACGACAAGAGGCGGCATCTGTCCCACAAGTTCTGCATGACACCAGCAGGAGAGTTTAAGTGGAATGGGTCGATCCACGGCTCAAAGGTTCTGACCATCTCCACATTGAGACTCACCATCATTCAGCTGGAGAACAACGTTCCATCTCCGTTCATGCACCCTAACTGGGCCTCACACAGGTATGAGCACGCAGTGGACTGGGAGTTCTGCAGCTCTTTAAAAAGTCTGATGCTCAATAATCTGAATTTTATGACTTAAAATATGTTAAATACTATTTTTGCCCAGTCTTGAAATGGTGTTAAATGCTTTAAATGAAATATAGTTAAATTTAATATTTTTACTGTTTGTGTTGACTGACTAAAGTATCATTGACAAATTAATAGTAAGAGGAAATGTCAGAATTGTGTCAGGTTTACAGATGTTGAATAGACACAGATAACTAATGGGTCAATTGAGGGACTTTGAGTTCTCTTTAAATGGTAACATAGTTAACAAGTACAGTTGACATTTTTGCTGTTTTCATTCCTAAAATCAACATAACCATAACACCACATGACATTCATACAGAAAGGTTGTCCTAAATATCGTATATACAGTTGAGTTAAATTGAAATGTAAAGTTATTTATAAAGATATTGTGATAACACTGTTGACATAAGAGTGTGATAAATACACACTTGAGTCACACACTACTTTATATTAAATAACTCATAAAGAGGAGACGGAATATATGTTGGAGTCTGTCCAGTGTTTTCTTCAGGAGGAAATGACATCATGTGGAGCAGGTCATGTGATTTGGCATTAACACATTTCCCTCAGAGGATGGTAACTTAGTTGAAAATGATTTCTCGAACACAGGTACAATTTATTATTTTCCATATAAAATTCGATATTTTGCCAAAAAATAAATATGTCATGATTATCTCAACTTAATAAAAAGAACACAATCAAAACCATTTTTGAAAATGCTCATTTTATCTTTGTTTAGCTAATTAGAAGGTGGTTGTTATTAAATTTATTTAGTTGACATTTTAGTGTGTCTAGTCACTTATTAATTATTAACAATTCATTAATAAGTGATTGTTTCTGTAGTTAAATAATTATGAAATTTTTAAAGGTATTGATTATAATAAACATTTTTTTTTTTTTTAACTTTTAATAAAGATGTATGCAGGATATATCCCATGGACGTCAAAAGTCCCTCATTTATATATTGACCCAGATAGTTTGCAAAAACCTCAAACCTAATGTAGCCTAAAAGTGAAAATGATGAATGTAAAACTGAAGTTGAGTAATGTCTTGCTGTTTGGTTTAGGACCAACTGGATCAAGGCAGTTCAGATGTGCAGTAAAGCCAGAGAGTTTGCACTGGCTCTGGCGATCCTGGAGTGTGCCATCAAACCTGTGGCTACGCTGCCTGTCTGGAAGGACTCGCTGGGCCACACCAGGTATTCTAACGACGCACACGCAGTATATGTGTATATGTTTATATAAACCTCATGCTTGTACACAATGATATGATTTCAAAACATACTTGTTCACACACAATCAAATTATATGATTT
This sequence comes from Fowleria isostigma, assembly GCA_029814645.1. Lineage (NCBI taxonomy): Eukaryota > Metazoa > Chordata > Actinopteri > Kurtiformes > Apogonidae > Fowleria > Fowleria isostigma. The sequence continues at coordinate 17,071,333 of JAPTGZ010000001.1, read as the reverse complement.
CCCACCAAAATATTTTATTGCATGTAGACTTGTGGTTAGATGAGGCAGTTTAGCAGGCAGAGGTGATCATAACCAGATCAGATCAAAAGGCCCACCCTGGCTGTGAGGAATAATATTTAGACTGCAAGCTGACTACCAGTACCACCCACCTCTGCCTCTCCTACCGCAACGAGACCACAACGCCCCCTTTAAAGACCGATGGTCCAGAATTTCTTAGGTGTATCTATGTGAATAAACCACTGGTCCCCCATGGAGAGGGATCTAAGTTTAGGTCCAGCAGCTTTGAGTGTGTTTGTTTTATGAAAGGGTTATCATTAATAATTTTGTATGTTGTCTGGTAAAATTGTTTATAAGTTCTACATGACCGAACACATTGTGTGCAGTTCTATCCTATCATATGTGCAGCGTAGCATTATCATAACATTTTCGGCTAAGACCACAGAAGTCAATTTTTTATATATATAAATAAAATGACATGTAAGAAGCACATTGTTCATGTTAAAAAGGTTGTAAAACATATTCAGGTTGAACCGCATGACATCCATGGAGCGGGAGGAAAAAGAGAAGGTGAAAAAGAGGGAGAAGAAGCTGGAAGATGAAGAGACCATGCAACAGGCCACTTGGGTCAAGTACACTTTTCCAATTAAACACCAGGTAGGTCACATTTCATGTCAATACCGCAACTTAAATTAAGAAATGATAATCTGTTCTAGATTTTTTCAGCTGTTTGGTATAGTGTGTGGTACTACACAGATATAGAATATTTGCAATCGCAGACTAAATGGTAACTTCAGAGGCCCATGCATCCTATAACTCCACACCGTTTTAACGAATACATGAGAAAAATGTTTATTTGATAAATATGTATATATTAGCTATTCCTGCTGTGTGATTTACAACAAAGTATGAAAACATCACATTAATCAATCCAGTTGACCCCATGCTTTGGGCTTTTTTCTGAATGTGTCTTTGTTGTGGATAAAACAAGGTGAGTTGCATGTGCATGTAAGAGCTACCATCAAGACATCTTGGATGCAACAAGTTGAGTTCTTCAGTGATTCATTTCCCTCAGCAGTTAGTGAATAACCAGAGCTTTTAATCTCCTTTTATACCTTTTGATGTCTCATTTTCCATTATGTTTTTTTTTTTTTTCCCAATTAGCTTTGCTCTTTTTACTTTTTACATTTTACTTTGTGTTGTTTCTCCTCATTCCTCCTCCTTTTTTTGTCCTATGTGAAGGTGTGGAAACAGAAGGGAGAAGAGTATCGAGTTACTGGCTACGGGGGCTGGAGTTGGATCAGTAAGACCTACGTGCAGCGGTTTGTCCCCAGGCTTCCCGGCAACACCAATGCCAACTACCGCAAAGAACTGGAAGGTCTGGAATTGGGGAGTTTGGGGCCTAATGTGTGGTTTTCAGTTATTTGGAAATGGTTTTGTCTAATTTAAAGTCTCTTTGACTATGAAAGTGAATTAGTTTCACGTTCAGCAATCTCTGTGTTGTTAAATTCGATATATTTGTTTGTTGGTTTTTAATAAATTCAATCTTTCTATTGATTTTTTTTTTTTTTTTTTTACATAGAAATTTTATAATTTGACAGATTTGTATTTATTTATTTTTTTTCCAGGAGTTGAAGGGAGAAATGTGTTATTGCTTCACAGTTCAAGAGTGAATCAAAGATGTTGTAGATGGATGCTTATTCATACTGATAGTTTATGATCATTCATTTGTGGTAATTATTTTGTAAATGAGTAGTAAGGCTACAGTTTCAAAGTATGTTAGCCTTTGTGCTCTGTAAATGGTAAGATCATGCTTTTAGAATTTGTTTGTTTTCCCGTAATGTATGGTTGTGCCACAAAGTTGTCTGTTTAAAGCTAAAACAATTAGAAAATTCTCTTTCTCTCTCTCTTTAAAGATGCTAAACTCGGAAAGAAATGCACCCTGCTGGACTTGAGTCGAAGGCCAAGTGTAACCGTATCAGAAGCTCAGGGAGACACTGCCTTATGCAGCGAGGCAAAAGATCAAGACACCTCTAACCTATCCAAGCCTGCAACAGGTCCTCTGATGTCTGTTGATGAGGTAGAGTCAAATGAGAAATTAGGGGAAGAAACAAAAGAAGATGAAGAAGCAGAAAAGTCTAAGGAATCGTCAGCAGATGAATGTGCTCCAAAGATGGAGGTGGACCCAGCGGACACACGACCACATGAAGAGCAAAGAATGACATGCAATTTGCAACGTGAGCTTTATTGTCTCATAGCGTTGTAGCAGTATATGACAGTATTTGAGATGTTTGATTCAGTTTAATGTTTTGATATTGGACTCTTACAGAAACTTTATCAACTTGACTGAATTCTTGAGGAGACTCTAGACTAAAGTCTGCCTTCCTTTTCTCTCCAGGGTCCAGTGTTCAGGAGGAGAAGTCCACCAGAACGGATGAGCCCACCGAGGGCCCTGAACGACCCTTCAACTACGATGTTGTGGACGTCAGCAAGGGCTTCCTCACGCGCATTGCGTACAAGAAAAAGGTAAAGGCCTCAAAGCTGGATAGCCTCCTGGAGCGCAGAGTGAAGCAGCATGCCATTGAAGAGCGACAGAGACTACAGGAGTCCGCCTCCAAACCTCAGACTCCTACACCAGTTTCATCCACTTCGGTGACTTTGAGCACTCCTGTCCGGCCGCGATCACCCCTCAGGCCCCACACTCTGGCTCAGACACAGCTCCCAGGTGATGGAGATGTAAAAGGGGAGGAGAAATCTTCCACAGCACAAAATTTGAGACTAGGGGACATTGGAACGCACAGTCAATCTGGACTGTCTAAAAATACAGATGAGAGTAGTTCGCCTCCTCTTCCCTCTCATGTTATGGACTCCACATCCAAAGATGGTTGTAGTACAGGTACAGGTGAAGATTCACCTTCACCACAAAACCAAACTCCCTCCATGTCCCAGAAATTGGAGGCAGACTTGGTGGAAAGGACTATGGGGCCAAAAGAAAGTATTTCAAATAGTTCAGGGCAAGAGGGTGTCAAAATATCTGACACGCAACAGACAGGAGCAGGTGGAATTCACAGCTCTTTTTTGCAAAAAACAGACGGTGTACAATCAGATCTTATGCAGGCTACATATAATGACAGTATAGGGTCTGAGTTACCCAACTTAAAACTGGACTCAGCCAGGACACCTGCAAGTGTCCTTGGACAAAAATTTAGTCAAAACACATCTCCTTCCATACCTTTTCAACAAAGTCCTGAATCTATAAGCTCAGTGCGTTCAGGCACAGAGGAGAACGGCAAAGGGCCAGAGGAGAACCTGGAAAATATGCAAGAAAATGACAAAAATAGAACTGAAGACATGTGCTCTCCAGAGCCAGTTTCTCCTCTTGCTCAGGTAAATGGTAATGATGGCTTGGGGAGTGAAAGCACATTGAGTAACTCTATAATAAGCCCAAATAACGGGGTGATTAGCCCACAGTCCAAGGTGAACAGTATTGGTAGAGATGAAGAAAAAGGGCTGGCTGTCTCATTGAAAGACAGCACACAGCCAAAGCCCATAGTGAATGGAGATATGACCTCTGTTAACAATAACACAGACTCTGTGGATAAGAGTTTGAGCCCGGCCTCCAAGGCAGACGTACAGGGCAAGACAACGATATTGGACCAGGACTACAGTCCACCAGTGAAGATCACAAAACTGAAAAACAACATAGATGCACTTGGAGCTAATAATAAAAACACTGTCCAACATAACAGCACACCCGCATTTCATTGTGAGGAAACAAAACCCAGTTCTGCCATTAAAATCATCCGAATGGCCCCTTCTCCTATACCATCTGCAGAGGAGTCCAGTCTAAGTGATGACTTTGCAGAGGAGAATAGCAACAGTGGGACAACAGAACCACTTAAAACCTTCATCACCCAGGTAACCACAACATCCACAACCACCACAACGGTAGTCTCCACAGAGAAGACGATGGCCAAAGCGCCATCGAACACATCAGATGGAACAACAACAAAGAGCAGCGCAGTGTCCACTCTTACTACCATGACCACGACAGTGACCAAAATCTCTTCAACTGCGATTGATGGTCAGTCAGAGGACAGCCAAAGTGAGACTGTGACAAAAGATCAGAAGACAGTGCTCTCTGCCTCTATCAGTAAATCAACTGTCGATCCCAGTGGTAAAACCTTAGTGTCTTCTCTTTCCATGAGCCAGGAAGACTGGTCATCAACAAAGGGACGTGTCCGGTTACTCAAATTTTCCCGCACCAAGAAGACTCGCTCTGACACTGCCCTTCCTTCTTACCGAAAGTTTGTCACCAAGAGCAGCCGTAAGAGTATTTTTGTATTGCCACATGATGACTTGAAGGTGCTGGCAAGGCGAGGTGGTTTCCGCGAAGTGCCGATATTTAGCTACAATGCTAAGCCGGCGCCGGACATCTGGCCATACCCGTCACCCAGACCCACATTTGGCATCACCTGGAGGTAAGGCTTTAGCTTTAGCTCTCTCCCTCACACGCCAAAGCCATAACCCTGTTTGACCAAACCAACCATACAGTATTTGCTGTTGAGGTTGTTCTCTTATGAATAAATCCTAGTAGGCCTAGTTTCAGGTGACTATTAATTTTAAGGGGCACTAAATTGATCACCATGGGAGCCTGTGTTTATTTAATGGGCTTCTGATATGCCGATTGTTTCACTGTGAGATGGTAGACATGACACAAGTCAAACTTTAAGTTGGAGAACCACACTGCCAATTTTTTTTAATTCAGTTTTAATATAGTAGACCAGTTTTGGTATTAAGCAGTCAGACATTAGTGATGTATGTACCAACTTAATTAAAAACCCTTGAAAGGCAACATTTGCCAGAACAATCAAAATACATTTAGCAGTCAGAAAATACAACAATCTACTGTAGTTAAGAGAAAAACATTAATCAAAATGTACTTTAATTAAAGAGAGCCTTGCCATTTTCATGATTAAGATCACTAAGCAAAGAACAAAACAGGAGTTCTGTAAGTTGATATCTTATGTAATCAGGCTGTGGTGGCACATGGTATTTTCAACAAATGAGTATGGATTAACGTCTAGTGACATGGCATGTCAACTGCATAACTATACAACAACCGTCTTTGCTGAAACATCAATATGGGGTTTATTTTAATCTTTGTCCACAGATTGAATACATCTGATCCTAAAGGCCTGCACAGATGGTTTTTCCCACACTTCATTAACGGCTGAAGGTTACAAAGAGCAGCAATATTTACTCAAGAGCTGCTGCAGGGATAAAGATCAAACACTTTTCCTTCATTATTCACCTTTAAATCCACTCCTCGTTTTGTCAGAGTGCCATGTCCTGTTGATTTGTTGTTGGTGATGTCTTAACCCTCCCTGTCTTTCGTTCGTGGTTTTGGCCCTGAGCGATGTTATGGTGTCACTCTGAGACCTTTGGTTATTTTGACCGGACCTCAGAGTTCCAATGCAGACATGAATCATCTAGTGGTTGGAGAAGTGTCAGGATGTTCACTTTGTGCAATGACCCAGCCCTGCAACCCAGGGTTATTTTCCCGCCTGTGGTTACACATGGGAAAGGGAATATCTAACACATAATCCTTGTATGTCTTTGTCGAAGTTCACAGTGTTTCAAATGACCGTGTCTTAAGCACCAAGTTCATTGTTAGAGCAGCAATCCCAGCCATAATGAAGTAAGGAAGAAATATTTCTTTAAAGGGATGACTTTCGGAAATTATTCTGTGATGGATGACAGCTTGCTGTCTAATTATATACTTAGGACAATCTGTTACACTACAAATTGTTGTTTCTTTGTAGTCAGAGATAATATCGGTTCCTCAAAGTGTTCAGTATTGAACATGATTTGTTGGCAGCCAATCGTTGAGTTTCTTTCATGGAAATGGTCTCGAGGGGATAGGAACATCACCAAAACCTCAGTCTGTTTTTACTCTTGCTCTTTTCCTGTTCCATGATTGTGCTGCAATGTGTTTTCTGTAACACTGAGTAAGTCACTAGCGGTCACTTGCCCTCCGCTAATGAACCGAATGACATCAGGGCAACGGCAAATGGCAAAAAACACCCTTAACCTCAGTGTATAGACTATAGACTCTTTTTATCAGTCATTCAGTCGGTTTAAAGTGTTCCATTAGTCCAGCTCCATGTTTCTCACAACAGAGCCAAATGTTCATAATAATCTGCTATTGTAAAGGCACACAAAGGTCAATTACAAAACATTTCCACACATGTTCACGTTCACTTGTGTATATCAATAATATTTGAACTGTGGATGCTGTATTCAGGTATCGTTTGCAGACAGTGAAGTCTATGGCTGGTGTGAGTTTGATGCTGAGGCTCCTGTGGGCTTGTCTGAGGTGGGACGACATGGCTGTCAAACCATCAGCTGCAGTCGGCACTACACGTACAGGTAGACCCCTACCCGCCCAATTCAGTCATCCTCTTTCAAATACGGGCACAATGTGATACACCGATAAGTGGAAATATAGAATAAGCAGCTACAGGTTGGCTTAGAGCAGGGATTGGTCAGATTATGATAAACTCACTTTATTTTTAATGTATATAAAAATAAAAAACATTTAGAGGGCATCTGGATTGATTGTTGTAGTCATCCTTGCAAGAGTTGGCTTTTGTCACTATTGGTGTGCATATTGTACATTCAATGTGTAAAAGTTGAATTAAGAAAAAAATTGTTATAATAGTAATTTTTTAGCTATACTTGTTAAAAAAAAAAAAGGATTAGGTTTGGAGGGTGAGCTGTAGTATATTGCATTATTTTATACAACAGAAATAATATTGTTTGTCTATGCACTACAGAGGACTCTGATCCTTTCTGATTTCTCTGGAAAAGGGAAACAGCTGGTGTTAAAACAAAAGTTGATCAACTTCAATCCTTTTCAGTAAACGCCTCGGTGTTCTCTGTTCATTTTGGTTGTTTTTTCCTTGTTTTCACCCAAACAAACAGCAGGAAATGTACAGAGCATACACAATCATTCATATGTACCTTTTAGACACTGCTCTCAGTCTGCCATCGGTGTCACTGCTGTTATGTTGGAGTGCTATTCCTCCAACTTGTCGGGCTCTCCTCCTCATCACCGTACCAACCCAGCCCTATCCCCACTCATTGCTACAGAGACATCAGACACTGAAATCACCACCACTGAGATCATCAAGCGACGGGATGTGGGACCCTATGGCATTCGCTCTGAGTACTGCATTCGCAAAATCATCTGCCCCCTGGGTGTTCCTGAGACTCCAAAAGGTTAGACACAAGCTTTCTTCTGATAAAGACTCAAAGAGACAAAAGAATCCATATATGTTTGAACCACATCGAAATATGTGATCTTTTTTAACACAAGACATTTTTCTTATTAAAACATATCAATATGAAATACATGCAGTTTTTTTGATTATGTCTCTGTCCACTTATTCACCTTTCCAGAAACCCATACACCTCAGAGGAAGGGGCTGCGCTCCAGTGCCTTGCGCCCCAAGAAAGCTGAACCTGCCAAACAGACGGGCCCAGTAGTGATTGAGACCTGGGTGGCTGAGGAGGAGCTGGACCTGTGGGAGATCAGAGCCTTCTCAGAAAGGTCAGCAGGACCTGCTTGTTATACCTGTAACACTTGATTTGCACTTTTTAAAAATATTAATATTTACAAAGCATCACCTGACTGCCATGATAACCACTGTTTCTTATTGTTTTCTCAACTAACACACATTGCCTCAGTATATTCCACTATCAGATAAAGGTTGAATTAATACATAAATGCATAATCATAACAGTCAGATTGTACTAGCTGCAAATTTTTGTTATTT
>JAPTGZ010000001.1:17052945-17063247 GCA_029814645.1 Fowleria isostigma | reverse complement strand
TCAGATAAAGGTTGAATTAATACATAAATGCATAATCATAACAGTCAGATTGTACTAGCTGCAAATTTTTGTTATTTAAAGTAGTACATGCAATCTGTGCCTTTTAGCAAGAAAACTCTTAAATTAGGAACTTGGGTTATAAAGGCATTACAGTCACATGGGAAATCAGGAAAATCTGCAGTAAAAAGCCTCTTCTGTATTCACATCAGCCACATCACCAAAGTCTGACCCAGGGCAACATACCTGAAATACATCTTTAATTTCACTCACAAAGGTCTTATCCTTCCTCTTGCATTAGGGTCAGCACCGACCCATTTTAGATTTTAAATGCATAAAAGAACCATAAAGATTGTTTATTGCATCAAAGCTTTTTGACTTTGTCAGGAACCTCTATTTCAAAAAAATAATACAACAAAAGTTTTCACTAAATTTATAAAATGCTCTGGTTGGAATTATGACCTTTGTGTTGTTAGGGCCCAGTTATAAAAATTAGATTATAAAGCAATAATTAGAGCAAAACTGAAATCATAAGTGCACCGTCAGCCAACACATTGACACCAGCTCCTCTAACAATCGTGAGCTTTAGGGGATTCTTATTTTGCCTAGTTATCCAGTATACCTGCACAAAAACAAAACAAGCAAAAACGGCCATGTCCAGACATATGAGGTCAGTTCAGTCTGGAGTTGGTGACTGTCAGAGTGCACATTAAGGGGGATACTGACAAAAAGAAAAGGCCCAGAGGCCCACATAAAAAATATTAAAACCAATATTTTCATGGATAAAGAAGAATAACAAGGTAATCATGAGATGAGAAACAAATTGGATGATAGTTAACTGTTTTAAGAGTATTTTACAGCTGATTTAAGACATGAGTCAAAACCAACCCATTACCACAAGAGATGGAAACGGAAATATAACACAAGAGAAAAGATAAAAAAATTTTAGGTTTAACTTGTGGAACCTGCAAAAATAATAGTAATGTTTTCCTGCAGTGTAGTAGTTAGAGTGTTTTTCTGATTTCCAGGGTGGAGAAAGAGAAGGCTCAGGCAGCAGAACAGGCTAAGGTGAGTTCAGGTCTCAGTAGACTTTCACTCATTGTTCCATTTCTTTTAAGGTATGTCTTCCCTACACTTTTAATGATTTATTAATATGTTATTACTTCCACCTTTCAGAAACGTCTGGAACAGAAGCCCAGTACAGTTACAGCCACTCCAACAGGGACTCCCACAACACCTGCCACTACACCTAAAGTCATCGTCGGTTCACTGTCGGGCCAGGGCACCCCCAACACCAAGGTGGTTTTGTCCACCAAGATGGGCACTAATGTCACATTCCAGCAGAGCAAGAACTTCCAGCAGTCATTTGCCACCTGGGTCAAGCAGGGTCAAAGCACACAAGGTACAGTGAAGTCGACTGTAGTTGGCCGCGTTGTTCTGCTCGAAGCAGGAAATGGATATACACTGTGGTCTTTGTTCTTATCTCTATTAAGGGACAAAGCATTTCAGAACAGCTTTACTATCAGCTGAACAGTAACAGAATTGTATGTGCCATGATGTTTTTGTTTGCTTTAGGTGCAGGCACTGACACCTCTGTGACCACGTCTGGTGGACACACTTTCCAGATTACGGGAACATCAGTGAGCGGAAAGGTTGTGACCACCAAGCTGCCGCTGCCCGCCAACAGCAAGATCGTCACAGTCAACGTGCCAACTTCTCAAGGAGGTACAGCAGGTTTTAATAAGTCACACCTAGTTACATTTATTCAGTGTGGAGGTTTCTTCTTTCCATCCATCACCATTTCAGGACACATTAATGTTTCCATTTATTATCCTCGGTTCCCACAAGGGAGACACTTGAAATGTGTTCATGCAGCCGAATTAGATCTGCCTTGTTAATTGGATGCCGTTGTAAGCAATTAAGCATGCCAACCACGCACCAGGCCATTTAAAAGAACTGAGTCCGCACTCATGTTGAATATTGCCAGTTACCGCCTGCTCAAATATTTTGAAGTCTACAAATTAGACACAAATTAGACATTCCACTGTCTGTGATTGCCTCTGTCAACTCGCCAAATACACAAGAAGAGAGCAATTTTTTAAAAAGCCGCAACCTAAGAAGATCTATGGTGTGCAAGTATTCCGATACTGGTTTACACTGAACAAACTGGGCCCTTGGTTCATATTTATGGAATTATTCACACCGCTGCCACAGTTAATTTTGCCTTGGACTTAAAAAGGTGACGGTTTTCCTTACGTGCTTTGAATTGCACATCTGCGGTGGTTTCAGAGCTCTGAAGCTTCACTCAAATTCCAGATTTGATCAATGCAGACTTTATTTTTGCCACTTTTGTTTTTCTGCTATCTATATATATTTGTATACATTTACACATTGAATTGATGTATAAAATGAGTTTAACGGTAAAATTAAAGGATACGCCCCTCCATCCACCAAATATTCTTCTCTTTGTTGACAGAAGTCTCTGATGTTCATATAATGATGTCAGAGTTGGGCACTTTTCTCCTCTGAAACAAAGGCTCTCTGTGGTGAAGGAAAAAAGAGTTTTTAGGGTAAACAGATCTATGATGTCACAAACCTTTTAGAGCAGGGACGTCAAACATGCACATGGGCTAAAACCGGCTCGCCTAAGGGTCAATCTGGCCCTAAGGATGAATTTGCAATCAAATGTGTAAAATGTTTTAATTCAGGGGTCACATACAGCCCAATCTGATCTCATAAATATATAAATATAAGAGATAATAGTCTATTAACAATGACAACTACAAATGTTTGTCTTTGTTTAAGTGTGAAAATGGTAAAATTATATGATGAAAATGATAGAAACTATCCTTTCACAAAAAATGTGAATAATCTAAGCAACCATAAACCTTAATTCATGTGAAAAATGTGGGATTTTAACAATATGCTGTCTGTTACTAAATGTTTTGTGCCTTTTGTAGACTCACTGTGATCTGTAAGTTGTAATGCACATGTGAAAATGATCAACTGAGGCATAATATTGTCAAAATTATACTTTTACTTTTTTGCACAAAAATAGAAACATTTGGAGTTATTTATAGGCTATGAGATTATATTGGGCTGAATGTGGCCCTCGAACTACAATGAGTTTGACACCCCTGTTTTAAAGCCAAGTGCAAATCTATGTTGCAATGTTTACAAGACTGATGTAGAAGTCATCAGTTCACAAAGATTAGAGGAGATTTACAGAAGCAGGAAACATCTGGTACCCTGCAGTTAACTTGGAAATTAATAATATTTTCATATTTACTGTCAGTTTTTCAATGAGGCTTTTTTATTAACAAGGTCATGAAACATTTTGGGAGAAAACTTGGAGAATTTTTATGTTTTGATGCATGACTGAATGGTGTCTTTAACGTTTAACAAAAACAGTGTCTTAAGTAAAAGACAAAGACATCTGAAAGGTCAGTGTGTTTTTGACTGAAAACGCTGAGCTTAGTCCAGATACAGTCATGATCTTATACTTAAGACTATTCCTGGTTCTGGTTGGCACTTCCATTTGAGGTGTCGATCACTGTTTTGTGCGTCTGTGGCTACATCAGCTCCATTGTGGTACCCACCATGTGCCAACCTCATGAGTCAGCAGCTTAGTGCGGCGTGGCACAGCACGTCTGGTTGTGTCCTGTCGGCATGGTAATCTAATAGAAATATGTTATTTTGGTTGGATGGTTCTGGGATGGTGAATTTGTGTAGTCTGGAGATCTAAATTCAGACACTGGATTCAGAGTTGGGCTGTCTTCAGTCAAATGCTTTTAAACTTTCTGAAAATGTCAATATTGACACCACAGATGAGGCTATGATTGTACACCGCCACCTGCTTCGTCTGTGGGCCTGTCAGTTTGGTCTGTAAGGTTTACACACTCCACATGCATCATATGAGCCAAATTTACAACTCACAATAACTTACTAGGTTACCTGCGTCAATCTACATGAGAGTTACATTAAAGAAAATAGCACCAAGACGAGAAACAAAAACAGCACATTGGCTTAAAATGCACTCACTACAGCTAAGAGGGTCATACTAAGGCACTGGAAGGGGCAGAACAATCCCACTTATACTGAATGGTACACAGCTTTATCAGAGACCGCATGTTGATTGGTGCTGATGGTGGAAGATGAAATGTGCTCACCTTTTTTTTTTTCCCTGACAGGCTGGGGAGGATTTTTGACAGATAAAGGAAAAGGAAGGGTCAAGTCCTTCAACTTAGACATCTTGTTGATGTGTGTTTTGTTCTGTGTTGGGACTGTGTATTAAATGTGATGTCCTGAAGTCATGTCGTCAATTGTGAACTTTTGAAGGATTTAATAAACATAAAATGGGGAGAAAAAAATAGCACCAGGTTTTTCTCCCGTATTCAAAATACGACCTAAAAATGTGCAAAAGCACTGAACATGTTTGATTTGTGTTAAAACTGATACATATTTAAGGACAATGATTTATTTTTCAGGTTTGGTCTTTTTGGTCTGCTGACAAGTATCATGCATTGTACCAAAATCAAACCAGAAAAAAACTCAGATTTTTGCAGAACATCACATCTCACTGCGCTAAAAACAACATTCATAATACTTCAAGAAAATATTGCAATCAAAGATAAAATAAGAAATACTCAGAAAGGGTACAAAGAAAGTGATTTTTCCTGCCTTTTGAAGCTACTATGAAGGAGAAAGTGAGTTCAGGTGGAGTGTAACCATTTAATGGACATGTGTATTTATCCAGTATGACTGTTGGGCACCCTGTTTGTTTTGGAAGGTCTTAAGGAAGTTAGGCAGGAAAACAAGTTTACACAGAGGTCTGCTTTCCAGACAGGTAGTCCTCTATAGAGGGATTCCATTTTTCTTTTTTTCCCTTACTCCGTTTTGAATAAAAGTGTACCTCTCCACACACTCTACCCTCTCCAAACAGCCAGTCCATAGAAACAAATGTTTGATGTGTGTGACCAGAGCAGCTACTCCCCGGGTCTTATGACCAGGGTTAACGGGCCTGTTTATAGAGGGAAACCCTTGATGTATAGGTTTACCTGCTTGGTTGCGGTTGAAAAACCACAGTGAGAACGCAGCAGAGGAAAAAGAGCGACGTTCTCATGGTTTCCATCTCTGCCATTGACTTCACGTGAGCTCATGAAGGCAGAGAACCCTCGGAACAAATATGAAACGCTCCCTTTGTCCGATTAAAGTTGAAAAAGTAGGATCTGGGTTCATGCATAATTTATGAGGGGGTTTCAGGTATGTTGGGGGAAAACCAACTAAGCTTTCAGTCAGTCTTTGAAGATTTTGTTTACCTGCTTGACTAATATTTACTATTGCTGTGATCAAAAGCTGGCGATCTTGCAACTAGGAAAGCCTACAAATAATGTATTGAGCCGTGTCATGCAGGACCTCTTTAAACTTCTTCGCTTGTAACATGCAAACATGTAACTACAGCTTCACGTCTCTAATTGTATCAAGGATGTTTGGGCGGCGAGCATTTTGAAATTTGGAGGTGTATGAAATGAAGTGCACTTTTTGAAATCACACATCGTAAAACCCTTCCATTTTGTCTTAAACTTTATTATCCTTCCCTTGTCCCATTGTCTTCTTTGACTTTTAATCTTAAGTTACCTGCCTCTTCACATTATGTTGGGTCATTATCCTGTCTTTCTTCCTAAATTTGATGAATTGATTCTGATTGAGTGTAAGACCTGATGTGCTTCTCCCTGGGAAATCCTGTCTTCACATCACCACCCTCCTAAAGCCTCTTTCTTCTTATTTTTTCACCTGCCAAGCTTGTTAACTTCAATGTCTTTGTCTTTCTTTACTCTCTGCAGGTGTGGTTCAGCAGAAAGTGTTGGGTATCATCCCATCCAGTACAGCAGGAGGTGCCCAGACCTACACCACATTCCAGTCTCGCACTCCTACACTCAACATTAGACCCAATACCCCAGGCGCTCAGCAGCAGGTACACACTTTTTTGTTGCTACAAAGTTCCACAATAACATCACATCAAATCATCTATTGTCTGCTTCTGTCCTCAATGCACTTCCTAATATATATTCAAGGTTATTCAAAAGGAATGAACCGATTTCATTGTGAAATATTTTAACAAGGAAAAGCAATGGAAAACTGCAGCCAAATCACGTATTCTACTCACAATCAACTTTTATTTCCTGTTTTACAAGTGTTCAGTGTGGCCACCACCTGTAGCATGGGCAACATCAATGTGATGAGCGTTCCTCCAGGGTTGTTCAAAAAGAATGAAGAGATTTCATGACGCATGGCCTGCGAGATTCCCAGACCTCACTGTGTGATTTTTTTTTAAATTTTTTTTTTTTTTTTCCTTCTTCTTCTTGTGGGGATATGTAAAAGATCATGTTTATGGTCCACCACTACCCATTAACCTCGATGACCTTAAACATCAAATAACAGCGATCAACTCAGTGGATCATGATATGCTGATATGTGTTTGGGAGAAATCAGTTCATTCTTTTTGAATAACCCTGTACATTAACATGACTTATAAACTACCTTCTCCGTATTGTATTTTTCAGCACAGGATATGAATGTCCCAGATTGTAGTCTCTGAACTCTTTGTAAACTTGTGTTGAAAATGCTGGCTGTGATTTAGTAAATTGGTAACATGGACAGGGTCATGTTCTTCTAGGTTCTGGCGGCTGGTGGTCAGATCCGTCCAGGAATGACGGTTATCCGAACCCCAATCCAGCAGACAGGAGCCATGGGAAAGACCATACTCAGAACACCCCTTGTGGTCCAACAAGGTAAAACTGATAACATGAGAATTCAAATAAATGTCAGCTTAACTGCTTTCTGAATCCAGCCTCACCTTTTAGGGATGCACCAATGCCAGTATCGGGAATCTGTCTGATACTGAGCATGTCTACTTCTACTTATATTTGTAAAAGTGCTCTCATACAACCACACCAAAACCACTTTACGGCAGTTTGACTTTCAACAGTCACCAGGTACGCAGCAGAGGAGTAATGACAGCAATGTGGAGATATTTCAAAATAAACGACAGCAACAACAAAACAAACCAGATCTGTCAGCACTAATTTTAACACTCCTGTGTCTTGTCAGTGTTCTGTATTGCTGTCATTAGTGTGCACCAATTGTCCAGTATTTCTATTGTGTGTTGGGGAAAAAAAAAACTTTTTTCTTCATTCAACTATTTTTATTATTATTGTAAATATGTTTTTTGTATTAACTGTAACTTTTGTTACTGTTGTTAGTGTGTGACAATTGTCCGGTTCCTCTATCGTGGTGTTTTTTTGTATGTATTTGTAACTTTTGCTATTGTAGTGTTGTTTCTTCTGACCTGCCAGGGACTGCAGATGGAAAGTAGCCTTTGACTAATTAATTCTGGCATATTTACATTTACATGTACATTAATATGCAACTGTCCCTTTAATTAGATAAATAAATAAATATATATGTGTGTAGCCAGATGGAGAAGCAATACCACAGGGAACTGTGGAGGTAGCACATCTTTTCAAAGAGCGACTGTATGAGTTAGTGAAAAACTACTGACAAATTTATGACAGCTACCCTCATCAATATTAATATTAGTATCCACATTAGTAAAACCTCCTTTGTCTTCACCGTGTTTGTTATTACTGAATTTCTTCTCAAAAAACTTGACTCTTCTTTGTGATATGTTTCAAGTATGGTTAATTACAAGCTGCGCCCTCTGGTGGATTGAGAAACATTTATTCCATCGCATTAAATGTCAGTAGCAGCACTTTGTTACAGTCAAACTAATGACGATGACAATAAATCACATTTTCAAAAGTAAATAAGAACTGTAATGTATTATTAAATACTCATTGTGGTACTCTGTATTGGCAAGTAATCAAATATAAGTACTTGTACTCGATCTGGAAAAAAGAGGTATTGGTGCATCCCTATAAACAAACAGAAGTCTCTTCTCAGTGTGTCTGTATGTTTGGTGAATATACATCACGACCACTTGGTGAATTTTTTTTTTATCGTCTATATTTGATCATTTTTTCTCCTTTCTGTCACCAGGTCAGGGTGGACAACAAGTAGTGACACAGATCATTCGTGGCCAGGCAGTCTCCACGGCAATATCTGGTGCAAGCCCTGTTGCCACGGTCACTGGCCAGGGGACGGGCAGCCCCAGCTCAGGACAGGCAGTAGGACAAACACCACCTGGGACACCTCGGGTCCAGGGGCAAGGCCAGGTGAAACTCACCCTGGCACAGCTCACCCAGCTCACACAGGTTAGTATCAGAGAGGGCCAAACGTAAACGGAGATAACTGTAGATCACATTGGTCCTCCTCACATAGTTTAGTCTGTCTCACACGTTATGGACAAAAGTATTCAGACACGTTGAATTCAGGTATTTTTTTCTAACGGATCTGAGCTACAAAACAACAATGATAAATGTCATAATACTCATAAACCTTAAGGAAATATTGATGTTTATATCTCAAATCAGCATGAACAAGACATCTTACTTATAGCCATGATGTGTGCCAATATTTTTGTCCATATAGAAAATAAACATCCATATTTTTTTTTAAAGTTTAATAGGAAGTTTGTTTGTTTTGTTTTGTTTTTTCCGTAAGTGAAATGTGAAGAAAGTAGTAGAATAAAGTAGATGGTTTGTTGTGGTAGAAAATTATTATTTACACTCTAATATTTTAGAAATTTAGAGGTAGAACATTTAAAATCAGTCATGGATGAAAAAAAAAAGAAAAAACGAAATCAATGTTGAGAAAAATTAAGTAAAAACCATCTCTTAAACAAAACTAACCAATGCAATGGTATTTATTAGAATATAAAACTATATTATAACATCTGTCATTGTTTTGTAGCCCAGAACCCCTGTTAGAATAGAATAGAATAGAATAGAATAGAATAGAATAGAATAGAATAGAATAGAATAGAATAGAATAGAATAGAATCCCCTTTATTGTCGTTGCATGGAATGTACAACAAAATTGGAGAGCTTCTCCTTTTCAGTGCAAACATGTGACTATATAAAAAATATAAGGTGCAAAATATGTACAAGATGAGGTGCTACAAGACAGTGCAGTTAGCTTTATATACAATATGAAGATAAAAGAATAAAATTTAGAATATAAAAAGTTGCATGAATGTATTGCACAGGATACACCAAAGTTCAGCTTGTCCTTTTGTCCTTATAGTTTATTTTTCACTGTACATCTATTATTTTTATGAACATAGCACAAGTAGTCAGATGTACATTGTGATCATAAATTTAAAAAAACTTTTAGACATTTTCTTTCATTTATATTATTTAATTTATTATTTTGTTTAACAGGGGCCATGCACAACTTATCTTTTGAATCAGATTCAGCTATAAGCTAGAGGACACATTCAAACACACCAAGACAGTACATGACACAAGACAGATAATGCATAGCACAGCACATTCTAAAATGCAACATATCAACATGTGACAAACTAACAAAACACCGGGAAAAAAATAAAAATGGAGATGACAAACAATGATATCCAAACTTATAAACTGTCATCATATGCTTAAGATATGTGGAATAAGAAAATACCAGAGCTGCTCTCAACTTCATAGGACAATCATTAAATGGGTTTTTACAACCCTTCACCATCAACAGAGTGAGACTCAGCTCAAGGTCTTCAAGAAACAAAAAAAAAACCCTGCCAATGACATGGACATTTACAGAAACCAGATGGCTGTTTTTTTTATTGTATATCTGGTTACTGGTTACTCTTTGACATTCAATAGAAAAGGGAACTTGAAATAACAGTTTCTCACACGAGTTCACTTTGGGATTAGACTGCATTGTGTCCCATTTTTCCACCTCTTACAAAGCTTCTTTTCTGTGCCGTGTGCCACAGAAGCAGCAGGCTGGGTCAGACGTGGATCGGCAGGCTGGAGTTGGGGGCACCCAGCAGGCTCTAACAGTGATGGTCCAGGGTCAGGGTCAGACCACTGGCCAACTCCAGGTCATACCTCATGGGATGACTGTCATCCCAGGACCCGGTCAGCAGCTCATGCAGGCGGCGTTGCCCAATGGACAGGTGCAGCGCTTCCTTTTCACGCCCATCGCTGCAGCTGCAACACCGACATCGAGCACAGGTATGACGAGAAGCCAGAGATGTGCAAAGAGTTTAGGACCGACTTAAATGATAGTTAAATCTGAAGTTTATCTCATAGGGTACTGCAGTATGACCTAAATTTCATGTTCAAAGGGGATGTCTTATCCATGTATCAATTCATTGGATATTTTCTTTAAATCCAATGT
>JAPTGZ010000001.1:17038179-17052935 GCA_029814645.1 Fowleria isostigma | reverse complement strand
ACACAGAAAAGCCTTTTTTTTTTTTTAAGCAGGGGTCTCAAACATGCAGCCCAGGTGCCAAAACTGGCCCACCAGAAGGTCCAATCTGGCCCACGCGATGAATTTGTGAAGTGCAAAAATTACACTGAAGCTAGTAACAATCAAGGATGTTGAACTCATTTTGGTTCAGGTTCTACATTCAGATCAATATGATCTACAGAAGAACAGTGACCTGAGCAAATGAGAAAGTGAATGAGAAATTGGTTCTTATTTTAGTTCCAAACTCCAGATTTTTAACAATATTATACCTGTTAGTAAATGTTTGTGTAACGCTGTATGTAACGCACATATATAAAAGATAAGGCATAATATTGTTAAAACTGCACTTATTTTTTCTCTCAAAATTTTACTTTTTTCAGGTTATTTATGTATTTTTTGTGAAAGAATAGTTTGTAAATGTAAATGTTTTCATAATTTAATGTTTTCATTGCACTAAAACAAAGAGAAAAAGTTGTCTTTATAGGATATGATCTTATTACTTTACTGGTCCGGCCCACTGGAGATCCAGTTGGATTGAATGCGACCCCTGGAAAAATTACTTTAACACCCCTGTTCTAGAGTACATATTTCATTTTACGAATAAGAAATGCCTGCTCACTCTACTTTATATGTGTTTCATATGTGCAGTTTTTCAATCAGCAACAACACAATATAAAATGGTAAACACTTTTTGTCAAAATTTGCAAACAAAATAAATCTACAACTAAAATGAAAATAAGATAAATAATAACTTTATTGATCCGTCTTTGTTTGCACTGCAGTGTTTACAGCAGATATGCAGAAAACAAAGTGAAAAAGACCAGAATATTCAGAATACACAAATGGACAGATGTTAAAATCAAATAAATCATCCACAATTTGAAAGGAAAAATGCAAACAAAAAAGTACAGAAAATAAAATTAAATACAGAATGTAAATTTGGAACACTTTGTTTTAACCATTAGAAGCAAAGTAAGGTTTATATATAAATATATAAAGTATAACAAGTAAACAAAACACAACGCACAAAAACTGTCATTTTAAAGAGTTTAATATGACTCTGAATATTAATATTACTGCATAATTTGTAACTATCAATAAATATATCAAATTGTTCTCTTGAATACTGAACTGTGATGTCAGGTTTTTCCAGTGAAGTTTATTTCCGACTTTCTGTCTCTTCCTCTGAAGTCACCACGGCTCCTGGACAACCCAACTCCACTTCCACCAAATCCCCAGCCCAGCCCGCCCAACAGGCCGCAGCCCCCGTCCAGGCAGGGGCGTCCCCCCTGGCCACCACCAGCACCCCTTCATCGGCCACCCCTCAGGGCCAGTTACCCCCACAGACGCAGGCCCACATGCCCATTCAGTCGCCCACGTCTCTGCAGGTAAAAACACAGGGAGGAACCACCCAGCTGCAGCTACAGCAGACACCCCAACTCATCAGCGTGTCTGGACTGCAGCAGCAGGTACAGGTAGGATTATTAGAGAAACATGATAGAGGAATGGTAATACTTATATATGTTCATCTGTGAAGTATGGTGGCCCTGAAGGACAAACCACAACAACAGATCACAAAGCATACAAGAAAAAGAAAACCATGCAAACAAGAAAAAACATAAAAGAAAAAGAAAATCATGCAAACAAGAAAAAAACACAAGAAAACCCACACAAACAAGAAAAAAACATGCAAGAAAAAAAACACACAAGAATAAGAAAACCACGCAAACAAGGAGAAAAAAACAAACACAAGAAAATCAAAACCATGTAGACAGGATTTTTTTTTTTTTCTTGTTTGCATTTTTTTTTTTTAAATTTATTTATGTATTTTCTTGTATGCTTTACAATTTGTTGTTGTGGTTTGCCCTTTGGGGCCACCGTAGTAAAGTCCAGTTCAGACCCAAGATGAGATAAAGAGTTTTTAGGATATAACGGGGAAAGCTTGAATAAGCCCGAAAATTTAGAGAACAGGTGCAGAGTCGCCGCCTTGGAAACCATAAACTGTGTCATCTGACCTCATTGATAGTCTACCAGGTGTTGAAAATGTCACAGACCGGTGCTTTGTAAATAGTTTCAACTTGTTTTGTCACAAATCTTTGGTCTGAACAGGGAATAACTAATAATAAACGATTGTTTGCCCGAGCGTAATGTGAAACATTTTTGACCTGTATTTTTTCAGCTTTGTTAAGTTTGTGTATCATCTGTGTGTTGGCTGCAGGTGTTGGCCCAGCTGCAGGCCCAGCAGGGTGGAGGCTCTCTGCCACAGCACATCAAACTACAGCTTCCTATCCAGATACAACAGACTGGGACCACCTCAGCTCAGGGAGGACAGGTAGCGCTGCCAGTTGACTAGAATACACACACTGATGCCTACTGCCTGCTTTGGCTGGGCCATAAGAGTCAATCCATGTGAAATGAAAACAGCTAACAAATGTAGGGATTTTCTGTACTTGAATCTTTTTTTGCCTATAGCATAGCACCATGGTTCTCAAACTATCAGTGCATGTGTCACTGCTTGGAGCTGTTATTTTTCTAATACAGTTTTTCTCAAATGGGGCTACGTGTACTCCCAGGGGTATTTAGAAGAAGCCCAGGGGGTTCTTGAATTTTTTGGGAAAGATACATAAAATAATTCATCCTGTACTGAATCCACAATAAAAATATAAAACACAATATTTATTTTTAATTGAAAAGTAGTGGGATTAAGTACAACTTATATATTCCTTCCCCCTTACCCTATCTTTTTCTATTGATTAAAAATCCCATGTCAGTTCCTCAAAGTAACTTGACAAATCTTACACATGTCAAAATCGATTCTAAACAATCCTGCACAAAATGCAAAATATTATACATGTCAGAAATAAACTGTCCATTTCATTACTGCATTTCTTAACAGTGTTTGACATATCAAAATAAACTCAATGCATTTTGTAGCAATAAATACATTCATATATCAAAATTGACACTCCTTATCTTATTTCATTTCAATAGTTTTAAAAACTCCCACCCTAATGAAAGAGGGCGCTTTTCATTTTATATTTTGCACACAAAATTTACTCATGAAGATTTGGTACTTTTAAATATACTGTATTAAAGTTAAATATATGTTTCTTTACAAAGATTTGAAAATAAAAATGATAGCTTTGGCACAGGAACACATTTTGCCTCAATTTTCAGTCAAAAATGCTGAAGCAAGATTTGGGGTACTTGGCTAAAAAATATATTTCAGGGGGAACTCCACTTTAAAAAGTTTGAGAAACACTGCTCTAATAGTATGCAGAAGAAACTCTAAGTTCCCAACGTTGGTCTATCTAGAGCTTAGGCTTCAGAGCAAATGAACTCATATTCACTGACGTGTTCAACTCTGACAAGAAGGCAAACACTGTAGGCAGAGTAACAAATAATGAACTCTTCAGAATACTGCAATTATGATTCTAAATTGGAACTATTAGGTGGGTAAGTGCAGCTGTGTATAGGCATGGCCGAATGTTTTGGGAAAGATACAAATGGATTATTTGCTTAAATGTAATTTATTTGTGAGTAAAAGTATCTTAAACAAATATAATGCTTGTAATTGTTCTTCAGTGTACCTAAGGAACATGACGACATTTGGGAAAAAAAAAAAAAAAAAAAAGACAACTCTTGCAGCAAATTTTGTAAAAAAAACAAAACAAACTTGTTTCATTCCCAAAATTTTTGGCTGTGACTGTTCAAACTGAAGTGGAAGATTGTGTGAGCCCTAGTACTGATGGCTCCTTTAACAGTGATGTTTCATTTACACCTTTTTCAAACCACACAGTTGAAAAGGACACGACTTGAGTTCTGTTGTAGCAGTGCATCTGTGAAACCACCCCATAGACACACTAAGGTGTTTATTTTAGGGTTTTTTTTGTTTTGTTTTGTTTTGTTTTGTTTTGTTTTGTTTTGTTTTGTTTTGTTTAAAGAAAATGTGGTGATTTCGAAGCAACCAACTAGCTACTGATTCAGTCCCATGTTTCACACCTGTAGCCAAATCACTGCGTGTGTTGTCATTGTAGGGTTGAAAACTTTATTGGACATGATATTAGCTCCCACAAGTCAATGAATATTTTATTGGGAATAAATTAACCTCCAGTATGAACTGTAGCTGAAAACTTTGAAAACCATTGGCATTATAAACCTAATATAGAAGTTTTACACAAGGTCAAAGTGTAGTTGCATAATGTTTAAGCCTTTCTTAATCCTTCCACTGTGAGGTTTTTTTCTTCACATTCCTACAAAAACTGATTTTATTCATTTTCTAAATTAAAACAGATGGAATGCAAGATGGTCCAAGTTATCATTTGACTGGCTACAACTGCAGCATTTAGACTTGTATCAAATATTTAGACTAAGCACATATTTATCACATTCTGTTGTTTGCAGATTGGGAACGTGGTGACCATCCAGGCTGCCTCTGTGCAGGAGCAGCTGCAGAGGATCCAGCAGCTCCGAGAGCAGCAGCAGCAGAAGAAGCGCCAGGCCGCAGAGGCCAAAAGAGAACAAGCCCTCAACGCCGCCAGCCAGAGCGACATCATTCAGAAACAGGTGTGTACGTCCATATGTGTTCACTTAGACAACCGCCCAAGCCAGGTCGTCTGTGTCAGTGTAAAGCTCACTCTCTCCTGACAGTCGGTACATAAACATTCGACATCCTTCCACTCTCCACTCTGCACTGAGTTTATTTTTATAGCTCAGACACTGTCACTGTTTGTTGGGATTAATGCTGCCAGTACTACAGTGTTTGAGTGTGTTTTAACCAGTGTGTGTGTGTGTGTGTGTGTGTGTGTGTGTATATGTATATATGATATTTTACATAATTTTCAAGTTTTTAAAAAACTGAACCGAGTTTATGATATTTTTTTGTTTTAAGAAAAACCAAAAAAAAAAAAGATGATTTAGGCCATTATTTTATGAAAGGGATGATATATTACTGAGCCCACTGCCATGTACTGCCATACATTTCTCTCTTTGATTAAAATATAGTATTTTTTCCTTATTTAATTTCATTTTCATTTATTTATTTATTCATTTATACAGGGACAATGCATAATATACGTGGACCGTAAACAGGAAAGATGCATTGTTCCAGGTTGTAGCACTCGTGCTAATTTCCACCTGTAGTCCCTGGGCAGGCTGGTGTTATTATTAATAAAAGCAGAGATTGCTAAAAACTAAAAGCAAGCATTGATAAAAACTAAAACAAATAATAATGCATTTTTATAACTCCATATAAAAAAAATCCTTCACATCCAACCACTGGTCTCACTGCAGTCATCACATGCACTCTCTTATCTGTTAAATATGTTGCATTTCAGGTGGTGATGAAACAAAACGCTGTTATCGAGCACTTAAAGCAGAAGAAAACCATGACGCCTGCAGAGAGAGAGGAGAATCAGAGGTGAGTTGAGTGAATTGTATGAGAAATCATTTGAGGTTTTTTCATCTTTGAGACTCCAGTCCTGTTATATTAAACGCATACAAATGGTAACATCACTAACTCGGCAGTCTATAGGGTATGATCTGCTCTTGACTTTGGTCCAGCACCACGCTGGGACATGCTGCACAGCATGGGAACTTTGGGTGTGGAACCACCAACAGCTGCATGTCCTTATTGTGACCTTACAAGAACGAACACAAGGAGAGATCCATTAATAAAAAATGACAGAAATTTTACAATAAAAGTAAACACCTCAATTGAGTTTTTTCTTTGTTGTCTACTATAGGGGCTAGGTGTTTTTATTGTGGTTTAATGCTGTTTTTACAGTGTAGTCTTGCTTTTTCTAGTACTGTAATGCAGTAGAAACCAATACAATAAAATGCCTGTAAAGTGTTCCTTGCTTCCCTTTTTTCATATATGTTGTAGATCAATTAGACTCTGACCTATAGCTCACCCTGACAACCATGTGTTTATGTCCACAGACAGTGTGTCAACACTGCAACTATTCACACTGACCTGAAACGCCAAACCCAGACTACTGTGACATCACTGCAACAGCTCTGTCTGTTGTCTGTCTCACTGCTTATTTTTCATCCTTTTTCCATTTCTTCATTTCCTATCATCCCTTTCTCTGTATGGTTGTATTAGTAACAACCTGAAATTGGAACACAGGCTGTGGTTGTTTATCCTATTCTTCCTCATTCATGTCTGCCACTTTTATGCTGCATTTGTAGCGCTTCCTGGACATTTGTGCACATACTATAGGAATCCTGGCCTGCCTTTGACCTCAGCAATCATGGATGTGTGTGTTTGTTGTTCACACTAATGTGCACTCAACAAGGCCGCTGCTTGCTGAAGGTGAAGCAAAAGTTTTCTATCTTAGTTGTGAATGTTAGCAAACACAAGTGAACATACTGTGAACATACAGCCATAAATCAGGCTTTTCCCTACCACTGTAAGGCCATTTTAGGTTCCAACTGTGCTTACCTCCAGTCTTTCCAAATTATTGTTCACAGATATAGTAATAATAGTATTTGTGTTTTTATTATACAGGATGAACCGTAATGCTTTTAGAACCAAGGCTTCCACAAATGTAGGGAAAAAGTCCTAATTCACAGAGCAGGGAAAACCATCTGAAAGCCTATGGAAACCCTGTCAAAATTTACTACAATTTGCTGACATTTGACTTTGAGGTCAGATGTTTGGTTTAGTAGCTCCTATATTTGTTGTACTTGACTTTCAGGAAGTTATGTCACATTAGAGGACTCTGCACACAACGCTGAATCTTTGCGTGCATTTTGACTTGTTTCAGTGTGTGCATATGACTTTTCTTCCTCCCTTTCCCATGTTTACAAGAGCAATCCAGCCCTATCCTATCTCTCACCATACTTCTCTTCCAACTCTCAGCTCCACTCCCTTACTACTGAAGCACTGAGTCTCACACAAATAAACAGTGGACATCTAAACACTCGAACATCTGTAAGACACGTGGTCCACTGTCACAGCTCGCTCGCTTTGGTTTTCACAAGGATGATGCAGCCACTGCTTCACTTTTAGCAAACGGACACGTTGGATTTGGGCTTTCAGCATGTCATTTCAAAGATTCATGCTTTGTCATCTCATACAGTGTTCCAGCATATCTCAGGGTTTCTGCAGGTCATTAGAAAGCCTTAAAAGTTATTAAATAGATTTTTTGAACATTAAGGCCTTAAATGGTATTAAAAAGCCTTTTAATTTGATGTCCAGAGGCATTAAAAAAGTAAATACACTTGATGGGAAAAAAAGCATTGTTATTCACAATTTATCTTGATTACATAAACAATAATTTTGATCTGAAGCGTAGTGTGATGATTGATAGGCAGAAAAATTGACTTGGCTATTTACGGTTGATGCATGATGCCACAACACTGGAAACATGCTGTGTGCATGCTCATACTGTGACAAAAGAGTGGTGGGAATAGTAAATATCAGAAAAATGCAAGTTTCAGCATAAGTGAATGGAGGAGAAATTATTCAGAACCTGGTTAAAGCCTGTTGATGGTAAACATCATGTGTAAATATAGTGGCATTAAAAAGCATAAAATTAGATTTGCTGTTACCTACAGAAACCCTGATATCTGTTGCCAGTAGTGCTCCAACAACAAATCACTTTAATTGATCCAAATTGATTTCTTAATAGAGTTGGCAATAAATTCAGCAGCCGATTCATTGGGTCTTGTATGATAATTTCTCTCTCCGTATGATGTACGATCAATAATTCCAAAAATCTCATAATGTATGATAATTTGACCCCTTCAATTCATGCCTGTTACCAGCCTGCACAGCATCTGATGTTGTACATGTCTCACATGCCTCCTACAGCCAATCATTGTACAATGTAGCATGAGTGACACACGATGTAGCATGGCGACATGAAACATTAATAAAAGTTTATCAAACCAGTCCAATTGAATGGAGAACTATGCAGAAAAGCTTTTTT
The DNA here is from genome assembly GCA_029814645.1 of Fowleria isostigma. Lineage (NCBI taxonomy): Eukaryota > Metazoa > Chordata > Actinopteri > Kurtiformes > Apogonidae > Fowleria > Fowleria isostigma. Next base: position 17,044,980 of record JAPTGZ010000001.1, on the reverse strand, counting down.
CAACAGTGCTGTTTGTCTATTTAAAGGTCAAACTGTATTATAAGACAAACTATACACTGTCTGTAGTCATATTTTACTGAAACCGATTGCCCTGAACTATGTCAGGTATGAACAATAGTTTTCCTCAAAATACGATCATTTTAAGCTTCTCGTATGATAATTTATCATTTCCCACTGAGTTTAACAGAGAAAAACACAGGAGCATGGCTGAGGCTTTAGATGCTGGCGTCCTGTCGAGCCACTTATTTGGCTGAAATGCAATGCGCTGTTTATGTAAAAGAACTTGAATATGGAGATAAACGGCCAAAATCCCATAACTGGAAACAAACAGGGCTGCTGTGTCCACCGGGAACATAACATAAACCGAGTTTAAGACAACCTTTTGATTACTTTACCCCACATGTTACCTATTGTTGACTGAAACTAATACATACAATGCTAGTTTAATAGCTTATAACTGGAGTCTTAACAAGTCTAGGCAGTGGACTAGTGCTTGCTAACTGTACCCGAAGCCATTGTGGGGATGTAATCATTAGTAACTCGTCTGCAGATTGAGTCTTTTGTGTTTATCTGATGAATCATTTAGTTTATTAAAATAATCTACAGATTAATCAATTATTAAAATCGTTAGTTGCTGCCCTAGTTGACAGTATTGGTTTTCAGAACTCATGAAAGTTGCTGAGGAATCCCAGCTGCCAACATTAATTTGTTTAGCCTTTATTTGATAGTTCACAGTGGAGAAAGTCGAGATTTAATGACTGATAGGAATGAGATGCAAGGAAACGCCAAAGCAGAGTCAAACCCAGGTCTTTGTAGCTGCAGAGCATTTGGCTCCACAACTGAGTCACCAGAATACCTCAAGGACCGTGTTGAGAGAAATGATTTCATTGTTCATTGACACGCTCCGCCCTTTCTTACATGTGGGAAGTAACGTTTTCACTTTTTGAAGTAGCCAAGAGTCGGGCAGGTCGTACACTCCAAAACATTGAAGCATTGTTTGGATTAATATTTGCTCCTGCCCACTGGTGTTTCAGAGGGATAAACTTTCTTCCTCTGTGAGTTCAACTACCCCAGCTTTCTGAATTCCTGAGTCAGTTAATGATTTTCCTCCTTGCTCTTTTATCTTTCTTTATCCACACCAGAGTATTGTGTGTATTCTAGTCTTCATAAACAACACTTAGAATGGGACATGGCCTCACGCGAGTCCTCACTGGTTTCAGTCGGGCTGTTGTTAGCTGTGTTTTCACGACGTTAGAAATGTTTCTGCAGCATGTAAGGTACTGTTCATCGTCAGTTCATCATCTAAAGCGTGTGCAGCTCCTGTCCTCTGAAACTGTCAAAAGTCTATGAGGCCAAAGTCAGTGATGAACTTCATCTCTCCCTCTTTGTCTCTGTCTGCCCAGGATGATTGTATGCAACCAGGTGATGAAATTCATCCTCGACCGGATAGACAAAGATGAGAGGCAGGCAGCAAAGAGGAAAAAGAAAGAAGAGGTGGTGGAGGCAAAGAGGAGGTTGGCCAACGCCAGCAAGCTTTCCTCACTCCTTTATCGGCACAAAGAAAGCCTCAAGATGGAGATCCTGAAGAAGCGGGCCCTTCTGGACAAGGAGCTGCAGCTAGAGGCCCAGGTATGGAGAGAGGGACATGACAACATGAAGATTATGATGAGATTTAATACTTAAATATTAATGTCAGAAAAATGGCAGTATGGCCACAGGGTTTTCTGAAGATGTGTGGCAATCTATACTTCACAACATTCATTCATCCTCAATCTGCCCAAGGCATAAAGTCATTCAATTCAAGATGGTTCACAGATTGCACTGGTCCAAAGTCAAGTTGGCAAAAATTAAACCAGACTTGAATTCTATTTGTGATCGTTGTAAAGTTGAACCAGCCACACTGTCTCGTATGTTTTGGTTTTGTTCAAAACTGAAAAACTTCTGGAAATCTGTATTTAAATTTCTCTCTGGTGTATCAGGGTCTTATATTGAACCTGAGGCAACAATTGCAATATTTGGCATTACATCAAATTCTTTTCATTTTAATCAAAAATTTTAAAACTTGATAGCCTTTACCACCCTTCTAGCTCGTAGACTAATACTCCTTAAATGGAAAGAAAAAGATCTTCCAACATTTGAATCTTGGTTTCTGGATCTTTTACATCATTTAACGTTGGAAAAAAATAAATATTTGATAAGAGGATGTTCCAATAAGTTTTTCAGTACCTGGCAACCTGTTTTGAATCACATAAAAAAGGTTGATCCTTCACTTATTCCAGAGTAGTCTTATTAGTACTAGCCTGTGACTAATATTTGAGTCTCTTGTTTTTTATTTATCTTTTTTGTGGTGCAACAGGGTGGGAATGTTCATGCGTTTGGGTTTAAAAAAGTGATGACTGTAGTATGCTTTTGCAGATGACTTGATGTGTACTAAAAACACTTGGAACAAAAAACATACATGCATGTCCTGATGTTTCATGTTTCAGGAGGAACTGAAGAAGGACCTGTTGCGAATGCGCCGAGAGAAGGAGAGGGCTCAGGCTGCAGCCCAGCAGGCAGCACAGGCCGCCGCTGCAGCAGCAGCACACAGCCAACAACAACAACAACACGCCCTGGCACACGCTCACAGCATCACGGCTCAACATCACCTCACAACAGTCACCTCCTCACACAAGAGAAAACGGGAGGAGGAGAAAGAGACGGCATCCTCTGCCAAATCCAAGAAGAAGAAGATGATCTCGACCACAAGCAGCAAGGAGAGCAAGAAAGACACCAAGCTCTACTGCATCTGCAAGACGCCCTATGACGAGACCAAGTATGGCGCTGCTCTCCTAGCACTGATGATGATGAAACCTGTTGAACATAACAGCTCTATATTAAAAACCATGGCATGTTTCAGTGTCACTGACATTTTTGCATACTCTGAAATCTTATTAACAAAGTATCGTGTGTGTTTGTTCTGGTTGACCATGAAGGTTTTATATCGGCTGTGATCTGTGTACCAACTGGTATCATGGCGACTGTGTGGGAATCACAGAGAAAGAGGCAAAGAAAATGGACGACTACATCTGCGTTGAGTGTAAACGGGGCCAACAGAGCAGCACAGAGGAGCTGTACTGCATATGTCAGACGCCATATGACGAGTCCCAGTAAGAAACCGCAAGAGAGTGTGTTTGTGTGCAGCTCAAATTGCAAACTATCTCTTGAGTCACATTCTTATGCTTTGAAATGCATTGAAAAGCCCTTCCCCCCCTCCTCAGGTTCTACATCGGGTGTGACCGTTGCCAGAACTGGTACCATGGGCGCTGTGTGGGCATCCTGCAGAGCGAGGCCAACCACATCGATGAGTATGTGTGTCCGCAGTGTCAGTCAACAGAGGACGCTATGACAGTCTTCACCCCACTCACTGACAAGGACTATGAAGGCCTGCGCAGAATTCTACGCTCATTACAGGTTAAAAAAAAAAAAAAAAGACCAAAAGTGTCTTTAACCTCCAAATAATATGTTATCAGGGTTTGTACAGGTGCTTGAAATCCTTGAAAATGCTTGAATTTCAATGTTGTGCTTTCAAGGTCTGGAAAGTGCTTGCAATTATAACTGTAGTGTGATTTATTTATTTTTAATATTAACTCTACCAGGTTTGATGCTAAGCCAAAGCTACTTTTCAGATAGGTGATACAATTTGAAAAATAAAACTTTGTGTCAAAAAAGAAAATTATTAAGTCTTTCCAGTTTGACCCCAGGGATATTTTTATCTTTTTTTTTTTTTTTTAACTAGTTTTATTGATTATCAAGGTCAAACATTGATCACATACAATTATCAACACTCCTTGACAACATAGCTCATTTAACATTGTTACTTATCGTACCAAATCATTTCCAAGTAAGGAAGCAAAAGAATTGCACAAGCCACAGCTAAAGAGGGGACGAAAGCCAAATTTTTATCTTAAACTCTCTTCCTCTTTCTTCATTCTACTTGCACAAAGTGGCTTCCCTTTTTTTGGATAAAATGTTGTTTTCTTTGATTTTTAAGCTTTTTGCTATCATGAAACATCATTTTTGATGTTTGTAGCATAAAACAATGTACATCAGTGTGGTAAAAAGTGAAAAAAATAAATTGATACATATGTGTGTGCGTGTGTGTGTGTGTGTATATATATATATATATATATGTATATATATATATGTGTGTGTGTGTGTGTATGTATATGTGTGTGTGTATATATATATATATATACATCTAAAATATTCCTGTAGATATGTATTTTACCCTAGCGATAGATAAGGTACTGTGCTGGAAAAATTTGAAAATGACCCTCAAGAGCCCCAGAAGTGCTTGAATTTAATCTTCAAAAATGAATATGAACCCTGTATTGGGTTGTAATAGTCTACATCTTAGGAGAGATAAAAGTATGTTTCAAGGTGTTTTGATTCACAGGCACATATTAGATTATAATTAACATTATAGTAATAATATAAGGTTCAGCTAACCGCATGAAGACAGTAAACCTGAACTCTGCTCACCACACCAGTGGGTAAACTGATCTTTGCTATAATACTATAGGTGCATAAATACAGTGTAAGCAGTAGCGGAGGCAGTGATAGACCGCCTGCTCCTCATTGCTGCAATATATCTTTAAACCAGCAAACAAAAGTCCTCTGTGTCCGTCTTATCTGATGGGTTTAGCTCCCCAGAGCGCCGCTTGGACAGTTGCCTGGCCGCAGCATTTTTTCTTGCCTCCATTTCTTTCTCTCTTCCTCTCTCCTCCTACTCACCACGTCCTGCCTTCTCCTCCTATCTCCACCAGTCAGTGTGTATTTATGTGTAAGAGGGACAGTGCAGAGAATGAGGGAGAACATCTGTGTTGACCCACCTGCTTCCAGTGTCATTTTCATGGTCCTGTTTATTTTCCTTTAATAGTTTCAGTTTTCTCAAGTGTCTTGTCTTTCTCTTTATCTCCCACCCCCTCTCCCTTTCCTCGTACAGGCACATAAAATGGCGTGGCCATTCTTGGAGCCGGTGGACACGAATGACGCCCCAGACTACTACAGAGTTATCAAGGAACCAATGGGTGAGTGGAGAGATATTGAATGGGGAAATGATGACACACGCAACACAACTGAAATAATAAAGTAGAAGGAAAACGGTCTCAAAAGAAATATAAACTATAAGCACAAAAATACAGTCAAACCTTTCTTTCTGTGAGTGTTGACTTGAAATATTATCAAGATAAAAATGTCAGTTTTTGTTCATTAAGATAATTATAGTAAGTTATATGTTAATTAAGTCATAATAATTTATAGTTGTCATGATAACTCAGATTTCCTCTGAGTTTAAAGGTTGATTTTTCCTCCCATGTGAGTTGAATAAATCAGTTACTTGTTCAAAAGTGATTATTTATGGTCAGAACTTGACAGGTATTTCAGAAAGGTAGAAAGTTTAAACCTGCATATGACTTTCGTCACCAGTTTTTCATTAAATCTGTAAAACCCGAGTCATAGCCTAAGTATCATGAATCCATAAGTCTTTCTGTGATTACACACCTTAATTTCTTCCCTCACGGTGAAAAATTACGACATTTACTTCAAAATAAGCAAGTCTGTGTTTACAAACAGAGCCGGTAGGTCACTCAGGCATTTCTGAACATTTGTCGCGGCATTGCATTGTGGGAAGCGTAGTGGAAAAGTGACGCCACACCTTCAGACTTCTGTGTTGAGACGTGGAGTAGAGCAGTAGAAACGTGTCCAGGTCATGTCTAACAGGGCCAGTGATTAGTAATTAAAACACAGTTCCTTTATATAGTAACTTTACCTGTCTAAAAAGGCCTGTTTTTAGCCAAAAACACTAGACGGAAAGAGAAGATGTCTTGTTTGCTCTCACCACTTTAATTACAATATGCTCAAGGGTAAATGCATTGCAGCCTGTGGTAAAACACAAACTCTGAAGCAATTTCTAAGTGCTTTAGATGACAATGTAAACAAAAATTACTCTAAAGATAAAAATGTACACATTTATTACAGTGACATTTATTGCAACAATATTTGTCACAGTACAAAATTAGGGTATTTGTCATTATTTGTAGCTCAGCCATAAATCAGTCACATTATTTCACAGCAGTTAGGTTCCATATCATGAATAAAAACAGCCTAAGCTTCATCCCATGATCCTGTAGTGTTTCTCAGCCCCAAGCACATTTTTGAAGATGCACAGACCGACGGCAGAGCAGCAATAGAAATGAACAATAGAACTGCTCTGTATTTATTCATATATTTACTGTCTAAAAAAACTCAGAGTAGTTATGAGCTGGGGTTACACTCACTGCACAAAGATACACACCCAGAAACGTTGAAGAGGCTACAAAATAAGACGAGGTAATTGAGAGGTATTATTATTGTAGGAGTCTATGCCTGTTTTTAAAGGAACGTATTATGCCTATGCTAAGGTGTAAAATAATTTCTCGGTTCTTAGCATGCATAGGTTATTTGTTTTCATTCACAGTTGTCAAATCTGTGATGCTACTACAGATTAATGCAGGTCAAAGTGGACGTACGTAGTACGTACACATCCCAGGTGGAACCTCCAATATTTGAAGGTTTTCTCAACAGGGAAGAAGTCACATGAAAAACTGCAACTACTTACTAAAATCTAGCATTAGGAGTGTAATGTTTTAACAAATGTGTTGACTGGTAGTTTCAGGGTTTCTGCAGGTCATAAAAAACTATTAAAAGCCATTAAATAGATTTTGCAAAAATTAAAGACTTAAATGGCATAAATGAAAAGAAAACATTAAATTTGATGTC
>JAPTGZ010000001.1:16980146-16991895 GCA_029814645.1 Fowleria isostigma | reverse complement strand
CTTAAACCGCCCCCCCCAAAAAAAAACTAACATGATTTAGGCAAAAAAAAAAAGTTTTTCTTTCTTTGGCATATAGAAATTTTTTGTTCACATATCTCTCAGAAGCAACCCAAATTGATAGGGAAGATGACACATACACAGTGTTTTGTGGTAGCTGCATCTGTCGTCCTTCTGTGCCCTATATTAATCCACATGCAGTTTAGGTTGTTCCTGGGCCTTGGGCTTGATCATTTGTGTATATATAGAGTATTAACGTGAATTGTGCAGCACTATGTACAGTTGTCATTAATGGTATGCTTCTTTAACTGATGGAGGCTGTGGCAGATGGTGAATAGGTTGCAAGCTCAATGGCAACATACAGTCATTGGACACAGCAGTAACTACTTACATTTGTCCATTATTAGACAGTTTATTACCAGTATGCTAAATAATTTTTAATTTTACATCATTTTGTTTTAATGTAAGCAGGACTAAACTTTCTTTGCATGGATATTTTTATGGTCTTTTTTTGTATGCTGCCTAAGTGGTTGCACTAGTCACTGAAGGGACATCCCACTACCCTAATTTCCCACTTTCACCAACACATGTTATGTATTTCTAGCTGTGGACAATTTCAGAATATGTTGGATATAGTTTAATTAATTTGATTTTCATATAACTACTGTAGAATTACTTAATGTTTGCCTCTTTCAACTTTAAAATTACCCTGTCTGCATGCATGTAAATTTGTGCATATATTTCCCCTTCCTCCTTTTTCTTCTGGACTTTTTCCTGTCATATTTTTAAACCTTCTTTGTTTTGTTCATCTCTCTCCCCATTTCCATCACTACATCCCTCCTCTACTGCTCTCTAGATCCCCACCCTAAACTTCACTTCATCATGTTCATCATTTTGTTCCTTTGGCTCCGTCTTTCCTGCTTCATGTGTTGGTTGGGGAAAATATTCATTCACAGACAATAAATTACATCTGACATCTGTGATAGAGGAATTATACATAGGCAAATAAGTGTATATCTTGGTTTTAGGTTGCTTTGTGCTGACATGGATCATATTTATGTGGAACAACACAGAAGTTATGGTTTGAGCACTTTAAGGAGAACGTGGTAGTCATATATTGCGTTTAAAGGTGTTTACCATGGCACACTTGGCACAGATACATTCTTTATACATATTTCAGTGGATTTGTGTTCTTGATGCTATTGGTTGTAACAGTGTTTCCTCATTTATGAACTTATTTTATCAACAATGCCTGGATGCTTGTTGGCTCTCTGCAATGTTAGCATATTCACTATCATTATATATCATTGTTAATATCACATACATGCATATCATTACAGTAATTGCAGTTGTTTGTATCCCATAGGTGTATGTTTGTTCAGTTTATTAGATCCTTTTTCTGCCTCAGGAGTGTGTTTTTAATATTAGACACAGGATTTTGTCTGTTGAATCTAGTTGTAGCTGGTGTTTATGATACTTGTATAGTAAATGTTAGCCCCAGGATGATGGTGTGCTAATGCTAAGGGGACTGGGGCGGTGACAGGTGGGGGCTTTTGATGTTTGTTTGCCGGTTAGCTCTTAAACTGTACGACTTGGATAAATAGAGAGGTCGCTTTATTAAGCCCCAAATGGGTAAATTAAAATGCCATAGACCCATAACACCGTACAAAAAACAAAAAAGCCTTATTGGCTCTGCAATACACCCTTGGAACAATAGTACAACTGTCCAACAGCAATTTCAAATAAAGTTCTCATTATGAAAATGAACAACATACTAACAAGAGTTCCTAAGATGTTTGGTAGAACCCTGGGGCATCACCAGTCACTCAGGAAATAATGTTAGTGTCATGATGCTAGCAGCTGCAGACTGAGGTTCGTCTCATAGGTTAGTTGTGCAGGTAATGTAGTCCCGGATCGCTGTTGTGTCAACGGGATCCAGGCATCTGGGTGGCCAGGGGGAGACGGATCCCCCCCAGGGGTAACTGGCCCCACAGACGGACCAATCGTGATGACACGCTGGCAATTTGGATCTCTGTTAGCTGCACAGCTAACAGATGAGCTGAGGCTCACTCTGCAGTCGCTAGCATTATGCTTCTAATTAGCCGCAGAGCTAAAGAGCCACTCCAGTTACGTGACATCCTCCGTGAAGTGAAAACAAATGTCTGAAACTTCAATGTCCGACTAAAGTTTCCCATTTTGCTCTGCTCCAGTTGTGTATTCCATCACTATTTTTTGCCTTCTCGTTATCACCTTCATTGAAAACGAATGCACAACGTCATATGGGGAGGGTTACCAGTTTTGCGACAGTGAATCTCTGGGGGAGGTCCGCCCAGAGAAATGAAACAAAACCAACGAAGAACTAGAACCAGCAAAGAACCAAACGGTAAAATCTTGCCAAGTTCCCCTATAAAGGTGAATTAATATTGACTAAAATAGCATTATGACAGTGCTATTCTCAATTTAAATACCACAATAATCAAAACACTTTTTGTCATGTACACTCACTGTCATACATTTATATACTTTTATATTAAGCTATTCGTCATGGTCACATTATCATTCATGGTCACATTAGTCAAACATTAATACAGGGAATCCCGTCGAAGCTCCATCTGTCTAAATTGTACACAGTTTAGTGAAATAATGAAACTACAGATAAAAATGATCACCAGCTTTTACGAATGTGAGGTCCTGTAGATAAAATAAGTGCAGCTATAGGATCTTCCAGCTGTGTGTATTTAATGAGTCACACAAGTGACTTTCCATTGTCACAAATTAGTGTCAACTATCTGTATCCAAGTGTAGTGTGTATTTAGTGACTCAGTCTCTCGCTGAATGTGACTCGATTCTTCCCTCCTGCTTCATTTTTTTTTTTTTTTAATTTATTGCTTAATCCCTGCTTTATATCTAATATTTGTTGTGGTTACTTCTATTACAAGTACTGCCTCTGTTCTATTCCATAAATTGAAGCTCAAGATAAATTAATAGTCTTTTTGAAACTAGTCGATTTTATTGTAATCTGCTCCAGTCCCTCGTTGTACCCATCCTTGTCTCCCCTCTGTCATCTCTTCTTATCTGTCTCTGCCATCCCTGCTACTCCTCCCTCAGTGCTTTCACCGTTGCCAGAATGCCATCATTGTCAAAATTCCCAAGTCCAAATGAATGTCTCCCCTTTCCCTACCTCTGTTTTCCTATATTGCTCTCCCTTTTTCCTCCTCTACTGTCTACATACCACAGATTTGTGACTTTAGATCTTTCCCTTCCTCTCAATACATTCCTCTCCTCTCCATTGTGGGTTCATGTCTCCACAGATTTTTACTTTACCTTCTCACCCTTCTCCAGCACAGCCTCCTTTGCTGTGTAGTGACTACGTTCCACTCTAGATTCCTGACTCCAGATTGCTGGCGTCTCCTCAGGGATCAGAGCGGCGGAGGAGGAGCGGGAGTGTCAGCTGGAGACTGCTGGCCTTTCAAATGAATGACATAATTGGCATCCCGAGCATTCACTGAGCTGGGGAAAGGCTAAGCAGGAGAGGTTGGGAAATCGGGTAATTGCTTTGCAGAGGAAGTGCAGTGTAGATTAGATCGCCAGTTTGGCAACATTGTCCTGGTCTGGAGAGTCATAAATGCAAAGCAATTCCACACCATTATTATTTTGTGCAGCATGTACCTGCTGCAGTTACATAAAAAATAGTCACGTACCCTTTGAGTATATGTGCTTGACATTCTGCCAACAAGTACTTTTTTTGTGTTCTGGAGTAAGTGGGCCCGCCAGGGAGGCGTGAGGAGGGGAAGAGGAAGTGTTTTGTTAAACTGTTGAACAATGCTGTGAATGAGACAGCATGGGGCTGTAGCAAGAGTCATAACAGGGGCAAAGGCGAAGGATGTGGGCCTTCCCTTTTAAATCTAAATGACAGTCGCTAATGACTCACAGGATGTATTTTCACTACAAGTTTTCAAGGTTTTTCCGAACTTAATATTAGAAAGAGTTCTGTGTAGGTCAGTGTCTTTCTTCCTAGGAATCCATAGTAATGTGCTGATAGATTAATATGGATGGATCAATAGATATAGAAATTGATAGCATATATTAGGTTATAACATTCCTTTCAGCTTTGTCATTAGAATGAAATGACATAATGCAACTAGACTTTGTTACATTTCCTGAAGGGAATGTAACCCGTGTGCTTGCCTTTTGTTGGATTGGTGAACATGTGGCTAGGTCCAATGTGAAAGCAAGAAATTGTACCAAAGACGTACTGGTTATAAAGTCTGGGTCTGAGTAACGTTAGAGTAAGAGAAAAATTGTCACTCGTGTGCTTAGAGGTGTGTACATCAAAAACGAAATGTTTTAAGATTAAAATGTGAATAGTTTTTGAAAGAAAAGATATTTTCCAACGTTTTGATGTATAAATTGTTGCTAAAACCCCAGAAATGTGAGAGTTATGAAGAGTTGCTTATAGATTTTCAAACATAAAGCCCAGTCCTCTACTCACTAAGTTACAGTGGAGAGGATTTCAGCTAATCAGCTTGTCAGCATTATGCTCCCAATGCATGTGAATGGGGTGTGGTATGGCGTTCTGGTGCAAAAACCATACGAGATATCGTTACGATGTGTCAAAAATGATAATCTTTGGGTTGGGCCGCACATTTGTTGTGTTTCACAATAATTTTCGGATCAATCGTGTGGTGATGTGAAATTGGCCCAATTCATTTTGAATGGACAAATATGTCTGTTTTTTTTGCTACTTTAATGAAATCCTTGCATCGGAATGTCAGTCCAGATAATGGCATATCTTTCAAGACCAGGCTGCATGTTTTTGTAATTATATATTTTTTGGTCTGTTTCCAACACTCTGGGCTACACTTTTTTAGCCAAAGTTTTTGCACAAGTCATAAGTCAGTCTGACGAACAATAGTCCCCTGTGCCTTGCATTATACGCAAGCACACGGGGAAATATAAATTACTTAATGTAATGTGAATAAAACTGCTACTACATCTTATTGTTATTTGACTAAGAAACCCTAGAGTAGGAAAAAAATGCATGCTGTGTGTTCCTGAGTTACTCTCCTAAAAGGAAGGAATTTGAAAATTCAGCAACCTGTGTCAGTATTCACAGCCTACATCAGCTGGCATCAGGTAGTGTTTATGTGTGAAGGTAAGAGAGGAATCAGTTCTGGCTTCAGGCCATACACACACACCGTCTTATGTGGTGACCTAGATTCTGGAGACAGAGGGATGTTCCTTTAAAGTATGACTTTCCCCCTTACTTTTTCGATGTATTTTTGTTCTTCACCCTATGTTACTATTTTGTTGGGGGGGGGGGGAGCCCTGTCCCTAACTTACCTAAGGCCTCAGACATTGTTATTGCAACTGCATGCTTGTAGGTATGGATCAGGTTTTGAGGTCAGTTCAGGTTTGATGTCATTTTGTTGGGAGACAACCACATCCCCTACTGTCATCCTACACTTACCAGTTCAACAGGGTGGGGTTGTATTGATGTGATTGCATTGTATTATCTAGAGGTTTAAAGTGTTCCAGTTAATAATCGCACCTGACACCACACTGCACACTGTTAAAGATCATCTCTGAGGATTATGTCCTACATTTTACACTTTCATTACTGTGGTTGGATGACATTTTACTGATCTTCACTAGCTTTTATTTTAGGTCTTGCTTCATATTGGTAACTAACGCCACCATACTGTAATCCTGGATAAGTAGAATCTGCATAAAAAATTAAGGTAACTTGTTGCCTTAAAATTTTGAAGTAATGAAGTATTAGTTAAATAAGTGAAGTGGACAATGTTCAATGTATTTGAGCCCATAATGGAATGGGAAATTTAAGTTGAATGTACTAATAACTGAGTTACAGTAACTCAGGAGACTTAGTTAAACCGGGGGTTCTCAAAGTAGAGGTCACAAGAATATTTTCAGAAACCTCTTGATACTCCTGAAGTATATAAAACTGATTAAGGACAGTATTTTTGCCCCAGTACACGAAAGAAAGGGTAGTGGTATTGTGAGTTTGAAGATGCAAGTGTAAAAGTATCATTAAAACAGCACAAACAACAACTTGACTGTGACAAACGGGTTGGTCATTGTTGGTCCTACAGGTTTGACTAATGGTGTCACATTAACAAAAATTAAAATGAATATAAAAAGGCCAATAAACCTTGTAAAACAGAAACATTAACATAAATAAACATTATTTGGTAGTGTTAGGTAATGCAGATAAGTTATGCTAGTTACCTCAGTAGTGTAAGTAACAATTCCACAAAACACTATGTGACAACATTCTTTAGCTCTGTTAATGGTGCCCATTAACCACAACTAAAGTAGAGCAGTATGTCAGGAAAAACTACTCTTTCAATAGAAAATGTGGGTCCTGGACCAGAGGAAAGAGCCAGGTCAGTGAGCCACCTATTAAAGCCCACATGGTCGACATTGAACATTTCTATCTGGGCTAAAATCCGTATTAGTAGAGCAATAAAGTAAAATCAAATGGAAAAAAAAATGCTGAGACTATAATGATTCTTACTCTGACATTTAAAAAATTTTTTTTTTTAAATCAAAGACAGCTGGAGGCATTTCTTTACTGAAAATTGTTGCACTTTAAGTTACCCCTGCCTTGGCTTGAGCTTGCAAATGTGGTTAATGCCCCATAAGTCAAATTAACACTTTAGTACTAAACATTTCTCAACCATGCAAGCTACTATTTGGTATCACTTGTGTTGTTTCCATATGAAGAATCACCACTTGAATTTAACTAATGCACCCACTGGACACATGAATTCATGGAAATTGGGTCATACATTGCAGACTCTTTAATAGGGGCTCCTGTGCATTATAGACTTTCCTGACAACAGCTATAATTTCTCCCTCTCCTCCTAAAATATTTGCGTGCTCCAGTCTCAAACCGAGGAGGATATAAAAGATCCAAGGACAATCACAGTGTTCTACATACAGTGTGAGAGCATCCAAAGCTAGTGACTGGAAGCTAATGCAGGGTGGGTTGACTGTGCTGTCCTTGTTACGCTTCCAGAGAATTAATTGAACAAATGGACCACAAAATGGATGCACTTGACCACAGAGTTGGCAGCGTGCATCGCAATCACGCCATCGTCCACTGGAGTTACTGACCACAAACCTTCGATCTAGGCAGAGCAGACCAGCTTTGGGATATTTGCAATGAGTGCAAGGGGCTACAGGCATGCTAGTTCAGTGAACTGGAGAGTGCAAATTATACACTTTTCTGAACTTGAATGCAGCTCATGTCCTTTGTCGTGGCCGGTTTTCTTTATGAACATAATTTAGTAATTTTCAGACTTTCTCCTCCTTGGAAACACATTTCTTATTATCTGGTTTCCCTCTCAACTGGCATCATGAATAATTAAACATGTAAGTTTTCCTATTAACCCAGTGTAATTTAACCCTTTAACTGCTTGCAAGGCCATATGGTTTAGCACATTTTGACTGTTTGTGGTGAAAATATAATACTTTATTTTATTTTCATTTTAAGGGGTGGGGGGGGTGGAAAGAGTACTTTTTGGGCATATCACAGTATACCTTCCTGAGCATAATTATATTATTTGATACCACAAAAAAACATAAAATAGATATATAATAATTTCTAAAAAACATGCTCAGCCAAATGGTTGATTAGCGGGTTTATGGTATGAGTAGAAAAATTAAGCCAATATAAAATAATGGAATATTTGCTATAAAATCAAAACTCTCTTGCTGCAAATATTAAACATTATTGGTAGTACATCATGAATATGTTGAAAGAATTAACTCGGTAAGTAATTTTTGAGACTTCTGAGTTGATATTGGTAAGTATAGTAAAAAAATAAAAATAAAAAAAATGGGGAATAAGAAATGCAAACAAAACATGTTTTCATCAGATTTTTCTTGGTGGGATAGTTAAAGGGTTAATAATTGAGATTAATTGAAGTCTGTTCTTTTATTTCGACTGGATGAATGTGATTGTACCTTACTTAAACAGGTGCATTTTCATTTGTAAAAGAGCAATATCAAAGATAATCACTTGATCCATCCATCTGTGGTTCAGTTATCAAAGTGAGCACCCCACCAAGGCTCAACCATTTGAACATCTGTCTCATCCCACCCCGTTGCCTTTTTTCCCTTTGGACAGAGCAATGTGTAAAAAAAGCCGCCACAAATGGTGACTTGGAGACTCCCTTGAGAAAACAAGTAGGAAGCCCCCTTCCCCCTATCTGTCTGTTTGCGACCTC
The DNA here is from genome assembly GCA_029814645.1 of Fowleria isostigma. Lineage (NCBI taxonomy): Eukaryota > Metazoa > Chordata > Actinopteri > Kurtiformes > Apogonidae > Fowleria > Fowleria isostigma. The sequence goes on along the minus strand of JAPTGZ010000001.1, from coordinate 16,983,643 downwards.
TCACCTTTTGACCAGAACTAATTCCAACCTTCAGCCTGAGCTTTGTATTCACAGACAGAGACGTTACAAAACGGCCGCCCCTCTAACTGCCATCCTTTATGGTCCGAGGCGTGCTGCAGGTCTAGTAATAAATATTTATGCACTTGGTTTTTGTCATCCATAATACAATTATTGGGCATTATTGTGCAGTGATTTATGTAAAGTATTGTGTTGCACCAGTGATACTGTGTCTATGCAAAATATAATTTATTATATGTATTTACAGAAACTGTAAAAAATGTTTTATTCAGTTAAAAATGTCACTATAAAAGACCTTCAAATTGGATGAAAACAGTTTAACTGACAACGATTAATCAAATGTTTTCTGGATAAGCATGAAAAACATTTTTGCTTGGTGTACTTGTTTCTTGTTTCCTGTTTCCCCTGTTTTCTTTTGTATAGTCTTCGAATGATGATTTGTGAGCTAAATGAAGGTGTTAGTTTAAAAGGCATGTTATCAGTTCCCCTGGGGATGGGAAGCTATGTTCAACCTCATATTGTCTGGGTCAGTGATAGGCCACTGTCTGTCTCCGCATCCCCCAGCTAGCAGACAGTGGTAAAGGCATTATCTCTGTATTTCACTTGTTTGGTGTGACTGTTGATTTATAACCAGTTTGTTTCAGACTGTGGAATGGGGTGGCTCACCTACAAATGGTCACACAACAGCAGCCGTTTCAACTCCTCATAAACAATGGACTGGAAGTGACCCCTTTTAATCATTTAAATGCCATCACAGCTTTGTTGAAGAGACTAGTTTTGCTTTTCAAATAACAAATAGCCAATATCTTTAGAATATATTGATTCATTTCAGATTACATGATTTGTTTTGCATTGTATTGCATCAACCACTTGAAATTTCATAAATGAAACTGTCAGGAGGCGACACGGTGGTGCAATGGTTAGCACTCGTGCCTCACAGCAAGAAGGTCCTGGGTCTAATTCCAGCACCAGTTGATGGGTGGGACCTTTCTGTGTGGAGTTTGCATGTACTTCCCATGTCTGCGTGGGTTTTCTCCAGGTACTCCGGTTTCCTCCCACCATCCAAAGACGTGCACTAATAAGTTAATTGGTTAATCTAAATTGTCCATAGGTGTGAATGTGAGAGTATTTGTCTCTATATGTCAGCCCTGTGATGAACTGGTGAAATGTCCATGTACCCCGCCTTCTCCCTTAAGTAGCTGGGATAGGCTCCATGCGATCCCCGTGACCCTAGTGAGGATAAAGTGGGTTCAGAAAATGAATGAAACAATCAGGAGGAAACACTACTAACAATGTTTATGTTGGATTGACAGGCTACAAGGCTTTCTGCACTGTAGAAACTGCACCACAGAGGTGGACACTTGGGATATTTACTTTAAATTTTATATATTGGGTAATCCAGGAAGAAGTTTTTAATTTTTAAAAATTTTTTACACAAATTAAACAAAATTTAGACCGTATGCAGTTTATCTTCAAGTCAATACATTGTGATGATGCATTTTTCAATCTTGGGAAAAACAGTCTGAACATGCATCAAGTATATGTAGCCTTAAACTGGTCAAAGTAAGCTCAATAATTAAATGGACAGTCTGTAGCAGCTAGAATATTTGCAAGAGACCCCTCAGGTGTGCAATCATTGAATTTGTATTGTCTAGGCCAGTGCTTATATGACTAAAGAACACTGCTTTGCATTCGGTTTCTGTCAAAACACCAGTTGTTGGTCAAGACAATCATCTGTGGATAGAAAACCAGTTGTGTACTGATTCCAAGTAGGCCTTGCTGTTTGTGTCAGGATCTGAATAAGTCTGATCCTCTGCCAGCCATGGGTCACCTCATGGCCTACCTGCTCATGCAGCGGCTATTCAACAATAATGGGTCCCACAGGGTGCCGAGATGAGATTGAATCCTCACTGACGCCACAGGCACTGCAGTTTGAGTATACATGAGACCAGATGTGGTTATAATCCTATTTGGGCATGTTTATCATAATCCTTATAGGGCCATTGTGAAATGATATTGAAATCTCTAAGAGTGTCATGAGCCTCGGTGTGTTAAAAGAGCTTTTTCATAATATGCAAAGTCCCCATCAATATATGATATGAAAGTGTTTTTGCCTTCACCACCCAATTGAAGTTATTAAGATGGCATCAGAGACCATCATAATGGACTGATTTACTTTGCGTGCTAAAATTTGTTAATTCTTTTTGTTTGTGCTCAGTATGTTTTGTTCAGCAGTCCAATCTGAATAGGTTTAACAGTCAGTGGCTTTACATGACACTTAAAACACAGAATTACTGGATTTTAAAAGTGCACGTAAACATGTTAGTTAGACTGCAGTCGGAGTTTTAATAATCGGACTAACACACTACTCTTGGATATTATGTACAGACCAGTGAGACTTGAACAAGTCCATGTGTTCTGCACATGCCTGGAAGTCAAACATCATGTATCTCATCTGCTCAAAAAGTAGCCTGTGTACAAATTTACAGTGTTGTCCATTGTCAAAACAGTTCACCTCTGGGTTGATGACTTGCTAGCCTGATACTGCCTGTCGTTGTGGTCTGAGATGGTGTAGGCTAAAAGAGTGCACATTGCCACCTGTCACAGCGGAAGCAACATGATTTCAGCAATAAGTTGGTTACACTCATGCATGGGATAAAGAAACACTCTAATTATTAAGGGTAGCGAGACTAATCAGTGCATACAAATGTACTGAGTGAAGCTCAGTGACCCCTCTGGAAGTTGTTTCCCTCAGATTTTATGATGACACATCCAGAAATTCTCGAATTGCATTTTGCTGTTTAGACATTCTATTGGTTACTTAAGCACCTGGTTGCTTATCTTTTCAATATAAAACAGGCCATTTTATCAGTCATTACAAAATCAGTCAAGGATAGACCTTGACATGAAGACGATGTTCAAGATTTTCTTGGGCTTCATACATTTTAAAAACCTTGGTGATGTTTTTAAACTCTGAAACCATCCTCCTCCTCAGCTTTCATTGGTTCAGTGTCTAATTTATGTCCCCTGTAAACCTGTTTATTATCAATGCTTACTGCAGTGTGCATGGTGTAGCAGCATAGTTAGTCAGAGGCCATTGACAACAATAAGAGCAGCTTTCCTTGGTGGTGAATGTGGCTGCGACAGTGGAGCAGTGTACAGGTTAATCCCTTAATCTTGATGAGCATAGTTCACTAACAGTCTCAGTACATGTACTTTACCCTTGTCGTTACATTACCTCTGCATGTGAATGTGGAACAGTTCTGAGGACTGAAATATACTCTAACTCAAAGGCATTATACCACTGTCAAAACACTGCACTAATTTGGTAATTTGGATTGAGACATCTAAAACACCCCTTTATAATTAAATGTAAACAGTACTACATGATTATATAGAGCAGGGGTCATCAACTAAAATTCAGAGGTCCAGTCAGGGAAAATGTATTAAGCCTAAGGAACATCATAATGTCTAATTTG
>JAPTGZ010000001.1:16968295-16980046 GCA_029814645.1 Fowleria isostigma | reverse complement strand
GTTTTTATTTCATAGTTTTCACACAGTAAATCACTTTCTGATGATGGGTTTTAAATGCATGTTTCTTTGCTTTAAAATTATGCGTGGTGTCTTGCTGAGTAGACATTTTTATAACAATGAAAAATAGGTTTGTAAAAAAAAATAAATTCAATTGCATTGTTTTTTCATGCTTAAAGAGGAATAAAAACACTCAAGGAAAACAATATTCACATAATATATGCATGAAAGGGTTAATTTGAGTTAGTGTGATATGTGGATCTGGGTGCGATTTTAGGGACTTGTTGCGCAAAAAAAAAAAGAAAATTGTTTTTCCTTTAATGTTGTTAATGTTATTTGAAACACAAGCACATAATAGAAGTAAAACTGGAAAGTAGAATTTGACTGTCATTTTAAAATTTAATTTAATACTTCATAAATTGAAAATAATATATAAAATAAGTGCTTTAACTGTTTCACCAGCTTAACAGTACATTAAATTCAACAAATCTTAACGCATAACAAATTGAACACACATTCTGAACTTTCTTTCTCTTATATCTCACTTCCCTACATTCTGTGGTTTAGTGAGAGCATTGGGCTGTGGCTGGTCCTCCAGGATTTTAAATCTAGGCATGAATGGTGTCAGGGCCACCACTCATTACTCTCACTCAACTTTTTGTCGACTCTTTGTCTCCTTTTCCTTTCCTTTCTTTTCTCTTTCTTTCGTTCATTTTTCTCTCGTCTGTTCCTCAAACGAATGCAGCGCTTCAGCGTTTACCGACTGGAATGCAGACAGTTCATTGGCTGAGTAGTGTCACATGACATGGCTTTACTCCATGCATTTTCTGATCTACAGCCAGTACCGTAAACCATAGAATAGCTGCGCCAGTTAAAAATAGAAGCGTGCTGTCAAATTTAAAGTTCCTTACAGTCTAATAATTTTGGCTCTAGGTCCGGGTCCGTATTGGATGGCGTCTGGGTCCGGACCTGGACCGCAGTCCGCCAGTTAGTGACCCCTGTTATAGAGGGACATCTCCCACTTAGGATATCCTTTGAAAATTTCCACAAATATTAGAGGTTTGGAATCTACAAAAAAGAGTTAACTTTGTATCTTTTTAAGAACAGCTTGAACTTAAATGTTGGTCCCAGATTTTGTGTGTTAGATTTTCTGTATTCTGCCAAGAGTTCAGGCATCTGCCTCTCCTGTTTTCTCCTGTTTTTTTGTTTTTTTTCCTGTCTGCTGACAACATGGTGTCCATTTTGTCTCACAGGAGGCTTTCCTGGCTGCTTCCAATTTGGCCTGAGCCCATACTGTTGGCTTTGGCAGTGTAATTTCCCCTGACAAGCTGATGGTTATGGTTCATCCAGTTGGCCGAGTCAGTGTAATTTGGTTCGTGTTGTGATCGCCTCTTACCATGTTGTGATTCTGTCTGATTCATTTGACTGTGTCATTTTGGTCGCTGTCAAGGTCTCTGGATTCAATGTGTGTAATGTTAGGTTGGTTTCATATGCCTTTTCAGAAGTAGTGCTTGTTTCTCTTCACAGGCTTTGACACATTTTGCTGTGGAATCCATGTGCATAGTGTCTTAACTGTAGCACAGGTTTGGTGTGGAGTGTTTAACCTGCTTGAAAGCCAGTGTTTTTGCACACTAGGTTTGTGTTTTTCATTCGTAACTGTCACATGTTAAAAAAAATCAATTGAACCTCCTGAATTGTCAATCATTTTTACACATAAACCTTTGTCCTTTTACTGAAGTTTTCAGATCAGGTCTGATTTTCTGCATAACTTTACGCATCTGTCAGTATTTGTGGATTTTTGCACATAATTGATGTGAACTGATGCATCAGATATCAGACTATAGGATGATTGTTTCAGTTGATGGTTTTTGAAATGCAGGCTTGTTGCAAAGGCCTTAAGTGTATAGTTTCCTCTGACTATATTCATCAGGACTCAGTTGCTTATTTTTATCTCATAAACCAATGCTAATAATATTTGTGGGGTTGTTATTTGGGAGAGACTTTCATTTTGTATAAACAAAATGGCTGCAAAATATGCACTAATGACATTATATAAATTTGAGCCATACCCCATACAACCTTGTTTGTACATAGGCTTAATGTTTTAAGCAATAAATGATATTTACGTATCAGTTATGATGGTCTTTTTGATCTTCTCTGAGGGGGGGCTAGTCCACTCAATGAAATATCAGGGACAACGAAGGTCGTTCATCTTCTCTTTGCCTCAAACAGTCTAACAGATAAAACAGTGTTACCTGTGAAAAGCACACTCGCTCGGTTGATGACGTAATGATTCGTCACTTCAGTGTTGAATAGCGTTAGAATTCCTTCCACACTACCACCTACTGTTTTAGCCCTGTAACAACCACTCGTGCTTGGGCACGGGCCATGGTATGTGCTTGTGAACGCAACATTTGCGAGGAAGGTGTGAGTGTATCCAAGTATAACATGGATCCGGATACCCAGTCTGAAAATGCCCTAAGTGTACTGGACCTATTCTTGTCTAATTCATTCACATGCACGTAGTGCTGCATGATTAATCAATTTTAAATCGAAATCCGATTTTAGAATTAGGACGATTTTTAAAATGGGGTAATCATCAAATCGATTTCATCCTTCTCTGTCTCCGCATGTCTGCCTCCGCTCTCCGGGCTACCCTAGGCTCTTCCTCCGAACTTTGACAGCAATCTTTCACAAAATTCCATCTAATGAACAGGGGGCTTAAATCTGTAATGGCATCACTGAACTGCTGCAGTCAGACTCCGCATCCGGTGCACAGCGGAGCTCCGGGTCATAACTGGGCTTCAGCGCTCAGCAGCTGGAGAGCCCTGGATGATCCACGTCCGACGCGCAGCCATCCGCGCCTCACACCAGGCTATGAGTGTCTTCATAGTCACTCCTCTGGTCCACACATGTATAACTGATGACGTCACTGACTTACATTGGTAGAACTTCTGTGGCCCATCACAAAACCACATGCGACTAGTCTGTGTGTCATAAGGTCCAATAGCATGCGTGTACACCCCCCGATCTGCGTGTACCTCTGATGAATTCTGTTCTCTTCTGTAGACCCGAAAATCAATTTATTTGGAGGGAGAAATCTGGATTTATTTCTAGCCAAAATTGTGCAGCCCTTAATGCAAGTGATGAGTTTGTTGGTCCATTTTCTGGCAGCCCATGATGGATGCTAATTTAACTCTTTAATGTACTCTTACTTCTTTACCTTTTTCTCGTAGTTAAATCAGTCATCATGCTTTTTATTACTGACTTAAATATCTTACACTTGGCTGCTTTGTCCCATTCTGTAATTGTCAAATTAATCAAGTTGTATCCATGCGAAGCTTTCAAATACTCAAACAGAAGTGTTTAAGACAGGGTTTAAAAATAGGGGTACCCCAGGAAAAGAGACAAACATACACTTGCTCTCTTAGTTTCACTGTCTCTGTCAAGAGCAGTTGTATGTCGGTGATGCAAACCTGCAGGGACTTTATTTCTACTGGAAGAAGTGCTTGTCTAATCAATATTTTAGAAGAAACTCTTAAAACTGGTCTCATGGCATGTAATGGGACTGTGAGGATGGACAAACCTGTATGTAGGCAAAAGGGCAGCAGTAATTACCCAAGAGTGTGTCAAGTTTTATAAGGAAGACAGAAATGTATAAATAATGCAACTTTTTAGGTCACTGGACATTTTCTAAAAATGTCCAGAAGTGGTGCACATGCATTTTTGTTTTGTCCTGAGAAATTGTATGAGTCCTCTTCAGGTGAAAGTTAAATAAAGACAAGAAATGACAAGCTGGCGTAGGATGAAGGCTATACTGTGCTCCATTTTGAAAATAAAGGTATCATTTTTGCTATATCGGACACTTTGTAGTGCTCCTCATTTTGTACTTACTTACAAAAGAACATGCAAACCACCACTTAATGTTTTTTGGATATTCAATTATGTGTGTGTTTGTGCAACACTTAACCTATTTACTTTGTTTAATTTGTGCATATCTATTTTTGTCTGCCATTAATATCTCTCTTCTCTTCTTCTCCCCCAGTCTTGTGTGCAAAGAACCTGGCAAAGAAAGACTTCTTCCGTAAGTAAATCCTATTTTTACGTGTTGCTATTTATGTCCTATTCTCTCTCCTGTGCGGTAGAATAGGCTTTGTCAGCAGTGGCAGCTTGCTGGCTTTTGAAGCCGTGCTCAAGTCCCTTAGGAGCTGTGATACAGGCCAAGAGACCTGGCACGCACGGGGACCACCACTAATGTTACTTCTAATAGAAGGTGTTGGATCCGCTGGCATGAATGCACTTGACTTGATTAAAAATGCTTGTGATTTAGCTTGATAAAAATGACACTTCATTTAGTGAAGCCCATGGTCAATCTCAAATGGTTCACATGTACATTAATAATTTAGCTTTTTGTGGAAAATCCTGCCATTTTTTTTTTTTTTTTAATTTTAATGTAGTTTTACGCATGAAGGACATTTTCATCAACGCGCACTTAGGTTACGAAGATGTAAGGCATTGTTTTAGAGTGTGCTATGCAGGTGGAAATAGGTTATTTCATTAAACGGCCATACCCAGAAACTTAAACCTCTTCATTGGTAGAGATGTAATAATGGTGAAACCAGTATAAACTTTAACACAAATACAGCCTTGAGTCAGAATTCTATCTTCCATGTACAGTTTCATCTTTCCACAGCTGTTGCCTTCCACACTCCTTACAAATTCAAAAATGTATTAATTTGCTCATTTGACACTACCATGTCTATATTTAAAAATGTCTCACCTGTGTTGATGGCTTTCACTTATTGTGCTTTTTGGTCAAGTGACATATGGACCTAGTATCAAGACTATTGTTTTTCTTTTTTATATTTATTTGTGTTTGTTTAGTAAATGTATGTTAATATATTAAGTTAATTTAGAGACTTTTTCTCCTACAAAAATTATTAATTATTATTATGATAATTGCTTGTTACAGTGTTATGGTAAAACTTCAGACATACAATATGAGGAAGATGTTGGGTTTGTCCTCCATTAACCTGGAAGTCATAGATCTCAGGGATACACACACTCAGACATAAACAATCACAAAGGAAGTATGTGGGTAACAAAACAGGTTTGACTTGGCGTGAAGTATCGGTGCCCAGAGGAATGCTCAGACATGCTCAACACACATGAACAATCACAGAGATACCATATGTGCATGTACAGTATGTGTTGCTGCGTGTTTGTTTTCCTAAAATACATATTAAAAGCTGGGAAACCTTCTGAACATTTGCGGCAACTTTGCTTCAATTATGAGAGATTGGACCAGACTCTTGCTTCCATTGTCTTAAACTGAAATGCAAAGTGGAAAAAGAAAGCCAAAGATGACACCTGCTTCACACAGGCAGAGACTTTCCTTTTTTTCTCCTATTAAATAAAAACATTCACTCTACTTCATATGACCCATTTTTATGACCTTCACCTCAGCCTACATGAATAATACTAACTTGGTACTTTGCTTATATCAAAAGCTTTTTTTTTTATAAGGTGTAAATATAGTGTCAGCGTTTCTGGTGGTAAGGTTTTGCCATGGTGCACCGTCACGGCAAAATCCTTGTTGCCACTGTCACCATCACATTAGGCTTTGTATACATATGTATAATATATAATAGGTCTATTATTTTTAATAAGAAGTTGTACGCGCTCTGTGCCACTGTACAATCCCCCCCCCCCTGTTTTTTAACCCCCTAAGGATGTCAGGCATGTGCAACCACATTCTTTTTGGTAATGACTTCTGTAGTGAAGCCTGTCATACTGAATTTACCCTGTTTATTTGTCATTTATTAATGTAAATTTCACTTAATTTGGATATTCAAAACTACACATTTATTGGGGGTAGAAATAATATAGATGTAAAACCAACACGCTGCCTGCTCTACCAAATTTACCCGCGTAGTACGCATGTGCAAAAACAACAAAAGTACAACAATAATACGGGGGTAAAATTGTACGTGACACCGCACCTTTCTGAGGTAATCTCTTAAGGTAATGGAAAGATCAGTGCATGAAGGGATTTTTTTAATGACTGAGTAGGCTCACTTATTGAACAAGCAGGACAGAAACTGGCTTACCTGCCATCAAACCCCCCCCCCCCAAGTTGACACACTGTCACACCAAGACAACATTGAGTGTTCAGCAAAAAAATTACCAAATGGATTAATGTGCCATTAGCTAAACTTGTAATTTTATTCACTTTAATTTTATCTTTAAAATAGCCTACTTGGTGACATTTTATTATGAAACATAGCCAACATTGAGTAATAGATTGAGTTCCATAAATGATCAAATGAAATAAATGATAACATATATCAAAAATTAAATTTTGATGTGAATCTGGAATGTCAAATAAAGTCCGTCTTTGTCTAAAACAGTCAAACAGGGGTTGGTCTTGTCACATACTATATGTCAGATGAAAAGTGACTCTCCTGCTTTGTTTTTTTTAACAGGGTTGCCAGATCCTTTTGCTAAAGTGGTGGTGGATGGCTCAGGACAATGCCACTCTACAGATACTGTGAGAAATACGCTGGACCCAAAGTGGAATCAGCATTATGATCTGTAAGTCAACACAAGTGTTTCCAAGCAATGTAATTTATTAAATGAAGATCAAGTCAGATGTACAAACATGTATCAGACTCAGCTTTTTCGCTATTAATATGTATTCCTTGGTACTTAGCCCAACTTTTTTATTTTCAATATAGAATGCGGTTTGTTAGACTTATTACTATATAACTTGACCAGTTAAAACGGACTTTTTGGCTGTTCAGCTACAGTGGATGTATCAACTATATACACTGTTTTATGCCTCATTTATGATTAGTGATTTCATACAAGGTCACACACACTACACAAAACACGAACAAGAGAAATAATACATGGTATAAATGCAGATGACTGTTCTTCCCTTGAGAGTGTATCTGCGTGAAAACCTATGACAAGTGTTTCGGGAATGTATTTGGTTGTCTTTTGTCTGTGTGCAGCAACACCCCTCTACAAACCTTTCAAGTTTTTTTTTAACACATGAGCCAAAGCAACTTGTATTAGTAGTAATTTTCACATTTGTGACCGCAGGCCTCCCTAAACTGATCGACATTAAGCGTTTTTGTGATTCTTGTTTGTTGTTACATAGGTCAACATATGGTTTGAGTGCTAGTGCAATTTAATAATCTGTTTCACACAGCAACATATCGGTCCTTATGAATCTGTTACTTAATCCTTGAATGCGGAAGCATTCCATTCATTTTTGTTTAGTCTCAGAAATGTAAAAGTAAATTATTGGTATTCAAAATTAAATGAATAATGCAACAGTCAAATAAACCAAAAAGGATGAGGGACATAAAAGCTTGGCATATATTGTGGTGACACTGCCTTCTTAAGTTAGGACATGCCTGTCAGTCTCAGAAGCTATAGTCTACACAAAGACTCAGACAACACGATGATTTCAACGTGGCTGTGTACTGTGATTGATGCCTTTACTGAGGTCTGGCCGGTGCAAGCAGGGATGACCCTAAAGGACCCAAAGGACCCACTGGCAGCCAAGCTCATGTAGTGGTGAAAGATGTAAGCAAAACAGGAGCAGAACACTGTTGTAATGAAAAGCCGATAGAAAAGAGTCGTAAATTTGAGGTAGAAAGGACAAAAAGAGTCACAAAGTAAAACGATTGTGAACAAGAAGTGAACACAAGATTTACGCATGTGCTTAAGAATAGTACTAAAAGAATATGGACTTTTCAAGGAGGAAGAGTGTGGCACTGTCTTCAATCCTGCAGATAGACTAAATAAGAATTTGACTTTTTTTTTTTTTTTTAAAGGACATTATAATGGAGTCCAGCTGTAGACTACATTTTTAACATTTTTGTGTGCATATGACCCTGCTTCTATCTGTCATAAAAGAATAACTACATCTGGCCTTCTGGGTGCATGTTTTTTTTCCTCCAATACACTCACCTGTTTCTTAATGTTTCCTTTGCCCCATCAACTGTAACCCCCAAATTCCCTCCAACTTTTACATAATTGTATTCCCCCTTCTGTATCTCCACCCTCTTTTGAGAAGTGCGTTCCCCGCCAGCGACCCCAGCCTTTTCCGCTGGTTCAGGAAATGGCTAGCATGCCACAGAAGGCAGATGGGAGTGTGGGCTTAGCTGTGTGAAAGCTCACCACACCCCCCATTTCCAGCCTCGAGGCTTGGGAGATGGGATCCATTCCCAAAAGATACTGATACTGCCATGGCGCATGTTGCCCTGTATAACTGACAATAAGTACGCCGTTACAATTACAGAAGGGTGACGTGTTAAAAGAGAAACACGCGATGGGAACAGTCTCTTCCAGGATCTAGATGCCTCCATAAACAGAGCGTGAGGAGTGACCGAATGGAGTTAATGCATTAAATTGACATTAAATGTACAGTTACTAAGGCAAACTCTAATTTAAGTCACTTATCAAAGTGTTAATACAAAGGTGTTTACATTTGAATATATTATTATTATTATTATTACCTACGCCAAGGAGGTTATGTTTTTGCCAGCATTTTTTGAATGGTGCTAGTTATGATCTCTGCTCTTTCCTCCATGTGGGTGTGGGCACCATTCAAACCAAATTAGCGCATTTGGGCAGGAGTAAACTGTTGGCTCACTCCCAAAATCTAATCAATTGTTCCTTGTGTCATTTCAATCATCTTCTGAAAATTTCATATAAATCCGTCCAGTAGTTTTTGCGTAAAGTTGCTAACAGACAGACAGACAGACAAATACTGGCAAAAACATAACCTCCTTGGTGGAGGTAATAAATGTAGGATTATTACTTTGGTGTGAGTCACAATATAGGGGGGAACTATCATGCTTGGGGGAGGTCTGCGCTTTCTGAGTGCTTTTCTAGTTACCTCCGCCAAAGAGGTTATGTTTTTGCTGGCGTTTGTTTGTTTGTTTGTCTGTCTGTTAGCAACATTACGCAAAAACTACTGGACGGATTTGGCTGAAACTTTGAGGATATAATGGAAAGGACACAAGGAACAATTAGATTTTGGGAGTGATCCGACATTTTACTCCCATCCTAATGCGCTAATTCAGTTCGAATGGTGCTAGTTACATCTCTCTTATCTCGTCCATGCGGGTGTGGGCGGGGCTACCTGCACTTCACTGAGCTGTGTGTGGGACAGGTGCTGAGGCAGTGGGCTCCATGCAGTCTGTCTGTCTGTTGGTACCTTTACTTTACTTTAAAATATATACAAATAAATGTAGGATTATTACTTTGGTGTGAGTCACAATATGGGGGGGACGACTATCATTCTTGGTGGAGGTCTGCACTCTCTGAGTGCTTTTCTAGTTATTATTAAAACTTGCAAGGAGAATATAGCAGCCGAACACACGAAGAAATTTGGCCTCACCATTAGAATTTTAATGCTGGAAATATAACAATATTATCAGTGTTGGTCACAAGTTACAGTAAAATTAATTGTGAAGTTGCCAACACTAATAATATGTTTTTGCCATCAGTCATCAGATCTCAACCAGTTGAAGACCCCTAGGAGACTTTGGACTTGTGTGCTTTACAGCGCTCTCCACCACCATTATCATGATCATCAAAACAAGCACCAAATGAGGGAATATGTTTTGGAAGAATAGTGTTCGACCCACCTGTAGAGTTCACAGACTTGTAGAATCAATACCAAGACTCTCTGAAGCTGTCCTGTGGAGGCCCAGCATCACAATGAGACACGTCATGTTGTTGAGGTCAATTTCAAGCACATCTGTAACTGTTCTTTTAACAGCAATAGATGTAAGATTTTTAATTCTGTCCTGTATTGGCAGTAATGACACCATCCAAATATTTTCAAGATAACGCTTGGTGAGTTCATGACCTCAGTAAAACGTACATCTGGTTTTGACCAGTTTACTCCTCACTTTCAGCCTCCAATTTTCGGCATTCTCAGTATATCTTCTAATCTTGCTGTGGTTACGGAGTGTAATTTGTGTTTAATGCTAACAATGACTCCATTTTCTGTACTGTATATTAGTGCTGTGCTTGTACTGTCCACAATCTACTAGACCTGCCTCAATGTTAGAAGTAGGGCTGCTCAATATTGGAAAAAACTGACATTACAATTTTTTTTTTTAACCCTGTGGTATATATTGCGATATGAAAAAATACTCAGGAGGATATTATAGCTGTGTGGTGTAAATGGCCAAACAGATTAATTACGTTTTCTTTCGTTGTGGCAACAGGTGTAAGACACAGTCGATGCAGAGCACGTGTTTCAGTTTCATACAAAATAATTCCAAATAACTGTCATTGCTTTTCTTTTTGGCACCAAGTCTTCATTTTTGGTGATTTTCTCTTGTTTTTTTTTTAAATGTTTAATGGATTCCATGTGTAGGGGTGTGGTCTGCTTCAGCAAACTGATTAAGGATTGCGATTGGTGGATCACTGTGCACAGTGTGTCAAGTACCCAGGTTTAACCCTATAACACTATTTGTATCATATTGGCTACGTGAATTGATACTTTCCTTTTTACCCTCAGCCATGCCTAGGGCATGCCTAGGGTATTGTCGTCAGTTTGTCGTCGGTCCGTCCATTTCAAAAACTTTGGCATGCAGTGATAAGTTGGGCCACTAGAGGCAGTCTGCTGGAGTCAGCCGTGCACACTCGATGGTAAGGGTGTAATGATACACTTCATACTGTTTGGGTTCGGGGTCTTTGATACAATACAGAGGTGTACAGAACAAATATATGTAGTTTATGTGAAGAGCAGTAACACTTGAGAAGTAGAGCGGCTGCGCAGAGTTTATCCATTCAGCATGAGGGGCAGATGCCTCGGCTGGTGCAGGGAATCCGACTTAATTTAAACTCGTTCACTCGCACGTTCGAAGCATGTTTGGTTTCACTTTGTTTTTCCATATGTTGCAGCTTTGTGGCACAGAAGAGTCCACTGGGTCTTTTTTAGCAAAAATGTTTTTTTTTTTTTCAGTCAAGTTGTCAAAATCAGGTGAACGTACTTTCTTCCTCTCTGTCTCTGCTGCTTATTGTGCATTTACGTTCAACACGGGATACTGTGAGGCATTCAAGAACACTCAGTAAATTACAGTGTTTACCGTAAATGAACATTGAACATTCAAAAATATATAAATTCATAACATGTGGGATGTCTGTTAATGCACAAATGAATGAACTATATTTTGTACAAATGTCCTGTGTCCCACAGGTAGTTACAGAGTGCCCCCATACCCCCCTCCCCCTTCATTGGTGTCCTTCTCTGTAACAAAAATGTATCAAATATGTATAGAACCAAAGACCCCTGTACTGAAAACATACTGAACCGACATTTTCCTGTATCATTACACCCCTACTCTGTGGATATCTGCACGTACTCGGGCTGTACTCAAGGCCGAGGGTTTCCAAGTGTGCGTACGTTATGATTCTACTTGTCCTTCTTAACCCTTTCATGCACAGTGGTCACTACAGTGGACAGTTATTCTCCAACTGTTCTCTTGTATATTCATGGGTTTTTTTTGTTTTAGTTCCATATCAACTGACACAGTGGACACTCATGCACCATCCCATAATACACTCACATTCAAACCATTACTGTCACTTTGCTGTTCTTGCTAAACCTGATCTGCACTAACATGTTTGAGTGGAAATCAATTGCTTGATATTAATAATAATAATAATAATAATAATAATAATAATAATAATAATAATAATAATAATAATAATAATAAT
>JAPTGZ010000001.1:16933534-16958133 GCA_029814645.1 Fowleria isostigma | reverse complement strand
AGACAGACAGACAGACAGACAGACAGACAGACAGACAGACAGACAGACAGACAGACAGACAGACAGACAGACAGATAAACGCCGGCAAAAACATAACCTCCTTGGCGGAGGTAATTATATTGCAGCCAAAATGAAAATGATTCATTATCGTACTCTCTTTCAGGCCAGCATCAGAGTACTCCAGTCCATCAGGGCGTCCACTGAGCTGTGTGGTGGATGAAAACACGCCAGTTATGACACCTGTTAATGGGGCTGAGGCCAGCGGCCCACCAGGTGAACACCGGATCCAGGAGAGGCGGGTTCGATCTCAGCGGCACCGCAACTACATGAGTCGAACACACCTGCATACACCGCCTGACCTACCTGAGGGCTACGGTGAGAGATATACAAGTGTCACACACACAAATACAAACATACTGTATATAAACACTTTCTCTGAGCCCAAAGGTTACATGTGAGAACTATTCTCCATATGTTGAAATGACAGGAAACTGAATAGAATTGGAGTCAAATTAAGTGTGAGAGCCAGTTCTACAGATGTTTACATTATGATTAGTATACTGTAGATACAATTATATAATTATTTATATGTTTCTTGAAATATAAAGTATACTAGATCTAGATCAATATAAAAACAATAAAGCTACATCTGATACCTTTCACAGTTTGTAAAAGGTGTAGCTTTAGTGTGTAGGGAAGTCCGATTTACTGGGTATGCATATGGTGAATATTTTTTTAATGTGATTTTGAACAGTCAGGATAAAATATTATTTCTGTGTTGATTGACCTTGGTCTGGTATATTTAGAAATCCAGTGGGGACTGGACAAGAAAATCTCAAACTACACTTAGGTTAAACCTACAAGGATGATCAGATTGAGAGCTGCTAAAATTAGAAATGTTTGCAGTGTTTTTGAATCAAAGTCAAAGAAAACTTGTAATTGGGCTGTACTGTGGAGAAAGAGATATTAGAACAGTTTGGAAGAGGAGTTGAAGTGTCATACCTGATTCATCTTTCCATCATTGCTCTGTCCTTGAGCTCAGACATCCTTTTTTCTACTACCTTGAAGTTCAACATTCTCTTTGTTGTCCCACTTGGGGCAAAAGGCAGAATCAACAATAACACAGAAGAAGTGCAGAAAATTTAAGTTTATACCAAGCAATGCTATTTCTTAGTATTTCTCTTTCTCCAAAGCCACTTTTAATCCTTTTACTGCACCATTTCATGATGATGTGACTGCCACAACATTATTATAATCAAATATTTCCCAGTTTTACAATGTTTTGGCTTTGCAGATGTAACATTCCCACAGTACAGAGAAGAAGGGATAACCACAAAATCCCTTTCTTTCATTCAGCCCTGGGAATGTTTTTTAGATTATTAGCCTTTTTATGTCTGTAATTGATTTACTTGCCTTGAGGGCAATCAACCATGTTGGGAAATGCAAATTAGTTGGAAAATTCTGCAAAAGCTACAGTAATGACTCTAACCTTTTTGTTTTTTTAAAAGTTTAACGTTTTACAGTTAACCACAGGGCACCCCACAAAAGCCTGTAAAATAAATTATTATTTTAAGGGTGGCACTGGATGTCAGGGCTTTCAAATGGCACTGTTGGACCTATGCCCCCTTTGAAATGTCCTGCTGTGTCCACTGAGGCTGGCCGAGGTTGGACAAAGTGAGTCACTGATGCCCAACAGCTTGTGGGCTTTCTTCCTCAGCTGAACCCTCTGAACCACGGCTGGGTGTGGTGATGGAGCGTGAGAGAGAAAGAGAGAGAGACAGGGAATGTGTAAGGGGGGAAAAAAAGAGAGGGAGAAGTGAATAGGAAATGAGATGTGCCAGTAGGAAATTGGGGTGGGGGCATAGTGATGGATCTGTGGGTGAATATATGAACAGGAACACCACGACTGTGCAGCGCAGCATTCACAGACACATTCTCCAGTCATCGCTGAGGTGGATGATCCAATAAGCCTATGATGGATTGCAAATCAGATCCACTCTGCCCGTTCAGTTTTTTGTCTTGGTGTCCTCAGATCCTTAATTTGTTTACAGTATACTATATTAGTGGTTTTGGCTTATGATACAGCATTTTCCTTTCCATTTTCTTTGTTTTAGAGATTAATAGTGGGTGACTTTCATAGCGTTACACTGAGCGTTTAGAGAAAACAGGGCAAATAAGATGTATCGACTAACCCCTTTTTCAAGGAAAAACACTTGTGGAAGTCTTTGATGAATTTCCTTCACATTTTATTTCCCTTGTCCTCTTGGGATCGCCCTGGAGACTGGAGAGGAACTAATTGATTACTTTGGCGTACACCTTGAGAAACTCCTGGGTCAACAGTGTTCCTACAGTTTGCCTGTCACATCAGTTATAAATAGTCTTTCCTTTTTTTCCCAAAACAAACAAACTCACTATCCATGTTTGTACCCACCAGGACTAGCCCACAGAGCAACGGTACCACCATTAATTTCACTAATGTGTCAGCTGTGTTCTCACCTCTTTGGGAAACACATTTTTAACCTATTTTCTTCTCGTCCTCTTTTTTTTATTTATTTTTTTTAGAGCAAAGAACAACTCAGCAGGGTCAGGTCTACTTCCTCCACACACAAACTGGAGTCAGCACATGGCATGACCCCCGGGTGCCCAGGTAAATGTCTTTATACACTCATTTTGGGTTTTCAGATTTGTCCAGATTTTTTTTTTTTTTTTTTTTAATGTTCTCAGGGCGGCGTTTTCTGATATATGGTAAATATTGAACACTACTAATTCAGCTGTTTTTAAATTGTAATAAATTGCACAGCATTGTTGACAGCCGGCTTTGGTTAAATCTTAATGTAAATCCCGACATACATTACCAAAACCGACATGGCCAAACTGGACCTGACTGGATTGGATGGTTATGTTCAAAAACATCTTATTAGTCAAATTTCGGGCTCAGTTTGGGGTCAGCCAAACAAATGACCCCTGAGTCCGACGTGGAGTTGGAAGTAAATGTTTGGACAGATGTTGAGCTGAATGCACCACAGGCCAGCGGTTCTGCATTCAATCATATTGTTTCACCAACTCTCAATAGCCCACTAGTCAATTCACCAGAGATCGCAAGTACTGCTATTGCGTTACATTTTTGGCCATATCTTAGTGTAGCTGCCGCTCAGTGATGAAGCACATGTGTCCAACATCCAACTCGCAGCAGCAACTTCTGGGTTTGGTCATTTTGGACAGAGCTGCTAAAATGACCCAGTATTTTGTGATGAGTGCAGCGAGGCATGTTCTTTGTCCCTGAGTGATGTGTCCTCGCTTCACACAAGGACAAAGCACGCACACACACACACACACACACACACACACACACACACACACACACACAGGACACGTCCTCCTTAGGCTGTGTCCCAGATCAGGGCTTAGGTTTCTTCTGATAAGGATGTCGGTGTACAAGAGAACAAAAATCAAGAAACTGGAGCAAGTACCTTGTCAGGGAAGAAGTAGTCATGATGTTTTGGCTCTTGAATATGTTTTTCCACGGTTCTTTGTTGTGATTGGTTAGTTTCCACCCTCACCTGCGTATACTTATTTACACCATGGATGGTGGATTACTAAGTCATCCTTCATAAAAAGTAAAAGTTTATTGATTTTTATACATATGAAATACTTAAATGAAAAATAAGTTGCAGAAATGAAAAATATGTAATGAATTTGACAAGTATTCATTATAAATTGTTGGTGTCAATTGACTGTTGCACATGATTTTGGCCTTTGATTTTCTGTATTATATCCACTATTTGAATGAAAAGCAAGAATATTAAATGAACAGCAGTTCTCAAAGCAATGCCCAGCGACAGAAAGTTTTAGCCATTGATGAGATGAGGCTCTTACATTGATTTAGTGTTAATTACATATTAGTTAAAGGATTTTTCCACTCTTTTCCCATCTCTGGTGCCCACTGAATTTTACAGTGGTGTACTGTAGCCCTAGAGCAGTAAAAGTACTCAGAGTGATGGTTTAATTCAAAGCCAGCGGTGTTGTGTAGAATGAAGTATCATTGTTACTCAAGTTTGTATTCTTTTGTTCAGGGACCTGAGTAATGTGAACTGTGAGGAGCTGGGCCCCCTGCCGCCAGGCTGGGAGATCAGAAACACCGCCACAGGCCGTGTCTACTTTGTAGACCACAACAATCGGACAACACAGTTCACAGACCCACGATTGTCTGCTAACCTGCATCTTGTACTTAAGTAAGCATATCATTCATTTGAATCATTTTGAACCCCTGGGCAAGATATTCAGGGGACATCTACTTTGAGTGTTAGATGTGTGTTGCCAAGGGCTGTTAAAATTGGGCTTTTCCCAGTTTTATCTTTCATGTGTATGATGGAGCTCGTGAGGGGACAAAGATTAACAGTACGAGTGGCAGTAAAAGAACACTTGAAAGGAGATTTTATTTTAAAATGGTTTAATATTGGGCTCCAGATACTTTGCTCTATTCTCAACAAAACAGTAGAATTATTGTCTACCAAGAAGTTCTAAGTAAAGGCAAAGTATTTGAAAAAGGAAAGAAAGAAAAACACCAGTATCTGGCAGTTGCACTGTGGTGTTCAGTTGTGCATGCTTTTGATGCATTTTTATGTTATTGACAAGATTTAACAGGAATCAAATAGTGGTTAGTAAAGTTCATAGCTGATGTGGTTTTAACTCAGATTATACTGGAATACCCAAGTGAAGAAATGACAGAAACTGCCTTAAGTCATGAATCCAGAACCAGTAGTGAAAATGTCTGCTGTAAAATGATCACTGTTGGCTGTAGCATCTTTCATCACACCTTCAATTTTTATTCCATTTTCCTTGTCCTCTTTCCTACTCTGTCTCATATTCTTGCCAATGGCCTTTTCCCATCCTCCTTCATCTTTAATTCTCTCTGACTCTTGTCTTATAATTCATTCATTTCCTGCCTTTGTATTTGTCCATGTATCTTGGATCCCGTTGTTGTTTCTTACGGCTGACCCTTGTGCTTATTTCCTCTGCTGTCGTCCTCCTGTTGTGTATGTTGTGTCTTTTTATACTTTTGCACTTCCTATTGCATTGTCTGTCCTGTATCTCACTTTTTCTTTTTTTCCCCCCTCCCTGTCTGCTGTTGTTTTCTGTGCTCCAATCCTTCACTCTTGTATGTCTTCTTCTCTTCTCTTTGTCTCTTTCTCCCTCTTTTTCTCTCTATCTTCTCTCCTGTTTTCTCGAGCAGCCCAAGTCCAAATGGATCCCGCGTGGCCATGGACAGCCAAAACACTAACCTCAGGTAACCCACATACACACACAGACATGATTCCAGTCAGATGTGTGCATGCTTGAACTTCAGTGCAGAAAATGTGCATACATAGACTTTCACTTTTTTCCTGACGTACACACATAACATGAATATTTCAACCACTACACAGGTGGAAACATTTTCATACAGTCACCCCAGCTGTCATGTAAAGCAGTTTCAGCAGCCAGTCAATCAAAGCTTCACCCACATATATACTGATGCACTATCGCCAGCGAAAATGCTGACTGTGATACTTTTCCACAGGGGAATAGCCGCCCTGTGTGTGCATTTTGAGTAACCTTCCTTAGTGTGGATGTTACTCAAGTTTAACACACACTGACTGTCCCTTTGGGGAGAGGGGGCTGTCAGTCCATCTTTCAGTATGTTTGTGCTTTCTGTCAGCAGTCTGCCTCCACTAAGGCTGAGCTTGTAGGCTGCTAAGCCTGTACAGAGACCCGGTGAAGCCGACCTCTGGAAAATAATACCAAACATGTGGTAGCACAGCAGCTGTTAGCTTAGCACACGTTCTCATTGCCACTGTTTTTGTTTTTTTTGTTTTTTGTTTTGTTTTTGATTTTTTTTTGCTTTGCTTTTTAGCACAAATTCTTAGTCAGACATTCTTGCAGTAATAGATGCTGGCACAATAGACATGTTTGAGAAATCAGCATCTGGTCATTTGGTCAAATAGTATCCATATGTGTCAGAACTGCCTCTGGATGTGAGTTGAAGCTCAGCTATGTTATCCAGGCAGCATCATTAGCAGCATGTCTGAGTCCTTATTAGGAGAGATTTGAGAGAGTCCAGACAAAGTTTTAAAACCTTGAAAAGGTCAAAATTAACAAGGTTTGATTGCTGGTTCTGCTTTTTATGTTGTGTACTGATTAATAAAAACGTAATTAGAACAAGCTTTATAAGGCCGAGATGTGCTTATTTGTACGTTGGCAAATATTAAACATAGAAATTCAAAGGTGAACTCTAAAAGGTGGTTTGTTCCTGAATGCATACAGTAAAGAAGACCTACCCATATTTGGAGTATTTAACACCCAGTGGGCATGATTATTCCGAAGTTTGTCTCAGGGTATTATATTAAATAGGACTTGAGTATTTTTTGTCATTTATTGTGATATTATCCCTGTATTTTGTGTTTGGGTTTTTTTTCATTGAAAATTTAATATTTTCCAACATTTAATTTACTAATCATGTAGATGTTCATAAAAGTTTAGAATAAAGTTGAGGGTTATTATATTAAAAACGGAGAAAACTGAAGAAAATGTGACTTTTTCAGCAAAATCTATCAACAACTGAACATAAATCCAATGTGTCCACTCATTGTCATTGATCCAAATCCATGAGTTTTCTGGTGAATCGGTGTTGTAGAAGATGACTATCTCCTCGGTACCTACAGAGCCTCTGAATGTCCAAATGGATTGTATCTGATGACCATGAAAAGATAAATAACTGTATTTTACACCAATTATTTACATGTATTGGTGGATCAACAGGGATTAAACAGTTAAAATCAGTACATGATTTTGGTAGATGGTGGATGTTTGGTTCTTTATGGGTTAAAAGGTCAAATATTGCAAAAATTTCATTTGGAAATTGACACAAAAGTAGTGCTGGTTCTTTATGGGTTAATGCAGCTGTTTCTTCCAACTGAACATCTTCTCCTCTTTGACCCATGAGCAGTTTTATTGGGTGTCTAAATAGGCCCAATTGCACCGACATAATGTTGGATCCTTTACTGGGCAGAGCCTGAGTTCTAAACACCCTGAGTTGTCTCCACATGGGGAGACAACAGTCTGACTACACATGTGCAGCATTTGAGAATCTGACATTTTTCATCGCTGCGTGCTAACCTTTCTCAGAAATTATTATCAGGCTGTGCAGTGTTTCAGGTTAAAAAGAAAAACCGGTAGAACTAGTCTGCATGAGCGTGCCAAGTTCCAGCTACAGTCTGCCTTATGTGACGTTTTATCTCTCCTCTATCCTACTGTCCTTGTTCGTTTCTTTTTATCCTCTCATCACTATACCTCCCCCCTCCACTCGTCTCCTCTGTCCTTCTCTCTCCTCTGCTGCTCTCCGCCTACTGCTGTGCTCCAAAAACTGTTAAAGTTATCAGCCTCTCTGCTGGCTCAGTGTCAGAACATCTGACTTTTATAAACGCCAGGATTTAGGAATATTTCACCCAACATCTGCACAGATTCTCACACACAAACGCACGTACGCACACACACCTTGACCTTGATGAAATAAAACATTGCATTGACATTGTCTCAGTTTAGAGAGAATAAAGGTAGTGGTTGTGGGCTGTTGCATGTCAACGCTAGTTTGCTGCCTTATGTTGCAATGCAAGTTTTGTTGTTTTTTTTTAACTTCCAGCTTTGTTTATTCTTTAGATATTTGTATAGTTGTACAGATTTTTTTTTTTATTTCCGTGGAAAGCAGTTGTAAAGTAAAGTATGCATGCTGCAGAGAGAGTACACGGTCTTGAAAGGAAGGAAAGAAAAGAGCAGCAGTTGCTTGTCTTTTTCTTTGTTTCCATTGTATCCCCAGAAGATATTTGTATTATTGTTTGGGTGCATCTTCCTCTCTTTAATGTTGTTGTTCCTGCAGACACACACAAAACAGATTAAATACAGCAGTTGGCAAAGAATAAAACAAAGGTGGTCAGCTACAGCTACAGGGGAGAGACTTGCTTTGATTAAACCAGGAGACAGACTGAAAAAAAGCAATTTGTTGACTTAAAATAAACCCTTACTGCAAGCTGAGCTGTCAGCCTTGATGGTAGAAAAGAGCACTGGCAAGTAAAACATAAAATAATGGAAGTTTGTTTCTATTTCAGGAAACTGATGCTGAGTGGTTGCACAGGATGACTGTCAGGGCTTTGGAGTTATATCTAAGCTGGGTAGTGTTTTGTCAACATAGTATTGTCACTTCATTCTACTGTAAGTTTTTTTTTTCTTTTTTTTTTTGTCTCCCATCAAATGCATTGCATTTAATTAAATATTTCATACAGTAAGCGACCTTTCAGGCCCTTTTGTGCTTGAAATACAAGTTTAAAGTCTGAACTTCCGTCTTTTGATGTAGCAGGACACGTTATGGTTTCAGGTTGTCTGATGTTGTCGATCTCAGACTAATGAAGGCACCGATTTGTCAGAGTCAGACACAGCTACATTACTGTGGTCTGCCGCACTGTCTCTCACGTACTTAACTTCCTCCCTCACTGCAGCACGCAGAATATGTCTAAAAGATTACATCAGTGTTTGCTCAAAGTATTTTTAGTTGGCACTGAGTTTAGGTTTAGTGGGCATCAGTAGATATTTTCCCAACCAACTTATAAATCTTCATGACATTTATATCAACATTTGCATTGATGTTTTAAGAAGTGATGATTATATTTGGTAAATTGTGGGTGTGTGGTATGTTTAACTTGTGAAGAATGAACATATATGTGATTGTAGCATATCGCCAAGACCTATATATGTCTATACAACCTTAGTCTCTACAATAATTAAGATTCTCTACTTTACTTTTCTACCTCACATATAGAATTATTTCAGGGCTGATGGGCCATAGGTGGTCAAATTAAAATGAGATTTAAAAAAAGAATTAACAATCAGCTGTATTTGTGAGCATTATAGTTTGTTTCTGAAGAGTTGTGTGTAACATCTGCATTTGGTTTTTTGGATAATTACGCATGTCAATCCAATGAGAGCAGCAAGCATAACAGAATGTTCTGTGATTGTAACATTTTGCACAGTTTTATTATTGAGTGTCTTCAGAAGCAACATATTTTAGGGTGTAGACGGTAACATCACCGCTGTCTGACTGCTGCTGCTGGTTTCCTGTACTTCCTGTACAGAGGGAACAGGTGCGAATTTGCACATCTAGGAACTTAGCAAGTGGTATGTGTTTGCACAGTTACATGTAAAGCACAGGCTGAATCATTCCTGGATGCTCACGGCAATCAAGAAGTCTGTTTACGCTGAGGCTGGGGAAGTGTTCCATCAATGAAAAAGGATAGAAAACGATTGTGCATGGAGAAAACACCCATGGTTGAAGCCGCATTCATCAAGTGGATTGATAATGCTCGGTCATGTAATGCCTCCTCAAGCCCTTGGTGAGCAAAAAAGGGAGAAGAGTTGGCAGCAATCCGGAACAGTTTAGAAGTTTCCATTGACTGGATTGAAGGATTTAAAAAGAGAGAGAACATTGCGGTTGAGAAACTGCAGGAGCAGGCTGCTGAGGTAACAGTCGGCTGATGCTGCGTTCAAGTCCTATCATTTGTTTTAGTGCAACGATGAGCAGCTGTTGAGGGGAGGGGCTATCTCCTGTAGAAGTCAGAGTTGGACTTATGGAGCAGTTCTTCACACAACATACATGTGTAGATATAACAGGTACCAAAATATCTCCAAAAACACACTGCAGCTGTTCATTGGAATTCTCGTTACTGCTAAACAAAGCATTGGACAGATAGGGACAAATTCATGTTCACTTAAAATAGAGCTGTAATATTTTATCAGTCTGTTAGTTGTCAACTGAACTGATCAATTCTCTGCCTCCATCTTCTTTACAGTGAGCGTTAACTGATTTGTTTACTCCTGTATGACAGTAACATCATCTTAATTTTTTTTTTTTTTGCTGTTTTATAGGTGATTGAGAAACCATTCAACGGATCAATAGTCATAGGATAGATGTTAGTTGTTAGTTTCTGCTCTATTTTGCAATATTAATCCTCTCTTAACCAATCTTGACCTGGACAGATGTGATCACTATAGGCAGTTTCCCCTGTTTCCACCGTTTTTGCACACATGCTCACACTTTTAATGTTCTGTGGAGTTGGGAGTGGTGGTTGTTTGGCCGATCTCTCTGTCCTCTCCTGCTTTTTAGGCAGTAAGTGTAAAGAGGAGGCCACCAGCTGATACTTGGAGCAGATGGACACATAAAGAGCCCTTTGATACTCTGGGATGGGTGGGGGGTAGAGAGGGTGGCTTGTGTGGCTTTAACACCACTACACCTACTCAGCACTCATTATAGCCCACCTGTACAAGCTGCCATGGAAAAGCAGTACTTTCTTTTGCGGCACTTGCTCTCTGAACACACACACACACACACATAGCGGATAAACCCCTGTCATGACTCTGCAGGTTCAGGTGCAGGTGATCCAAACCTTTACGAACTTCCATTCCTTCAGTTCCCGACTTCTCCGGATCCATTTCCCCTGCTCCTTCTACCTCGGAATAACAATAATAAAATCCTCTGGCTCTTATGTCGAGTTTAAAAGTTTATATTTCACCCAAATTGTTATATTTCTCCCAAGCTGTCACAGGAATAGGAACCATTTCTCTTTTGGCTCGGTACATTTTCAGCTTTGCTGCGTTTGTATTTTCTATATTTGCCATCAAATTTGCAGCGCTTGTCCCATTTGGTAACCGGAGACGATGAACTATGTTGAAGCATATTTTTAATTACGCTGTGCCCTCAGAAGAAAAAAAAAAAAAAAACGGCGCTGAAATTACGCTTTATTATATGGTTCTTGAGCCTTCCAGCCAAAAGAAACTCATTCCATTTTGTTTTAAGGCCATCTTTTCTTCCCTTCCTCCTTCCTAAAGTGGTTTTCAGGACTGCTTTGCTGCAGTCTTACCCTTTCTTTGACATGCTAGGAGCCCCAGCGCCTGCCAATAAAATAAATAGCAGCCGACTTGATTATACAGGGATAGACTGGTGAAACACTGCACCCGTTTAGTTTGGAAAGCCCAAATAGATGAGGCCTTTTTCAACCCTCTGAACCAGACAACCCAAGTGTGCAAGGAGTGTCAGAATAAGTGGGTGGCTGTGTGCTGCTATGCTAGAAGGCCTTTCTTTCCTTTTTATACCAATTCAGACCTCTTGGTGTGCCGCCTTTGTTTGGCCAACACCAGCCTCGATGCTCCACTCCCACTGGAGGACAGTGGCTTCTTTTAAGGGGCCCTCTGCTAGCTCAGCGTCTCCCCACAGGAAAATGAGGGCCGCTGTCCTGTCGAAGGCGGGGATGGATTATGTTTTTACAAGGCCCACCCAGGCATCCCACCACTAACGCCACACTGAGGGCTGGAGCAGGCCAGAGTGAGAATACTGCCCGTGGATCACCTTTGCAAAGATTGTATTATATAGAGTATGCCGACCCAAAGTAGTGATAGAAAAAAAACTCCGAGTTACATTTCTCACTGTTTCTCATTCCTTAAACACAAAAATGCCAACACTTTAATTGAGCATTGGAATTAATGTTCTTGTTTTGTTTGCAGTTGTTAGTTTACGTCGGACAAATCTTATTTTCTGGTTTGTAATCCTGTGTTATAGTTTGTGCTTCCCTGTCTGGTGTTTGTTTTATTTATTTGATAATCTTTTAGCCTCTGACTTATTAGTTATTACTTCTTAAAAGTACCAGGGACAAGGTCTGTAAAATCTCTGCAGGTTAAGCTTTTATTTACACTGAATCGGTTGTGGGTTTTTTTTTCCACTTAAAAATTACCACATTGGGATTATTATTAATGTTATTATTGTTATTAGATACACTTTAGTCTTTTCTTCTGCTTCTTTGTCTTTGTTTTGGTCTTATTACACCCGAGTAAAGTGTCTTTGGAAATTGATCAACTAGACAAATAATTAACAAGTGCACATACCCTTCAGACTCTGAGATTTGTTTGTTTTTATACCTAATACCTTGAAATGGCATGAAGCCACAATCCTAATCCAGTCCCTGTCAAATAAATAGAATGAACAAATTTCTAAAATGCACAATCCTGCAAAACAAGGCAAATCTGAACTCAGAAGGATGGATAGACTCTACATTTATCATCTTATTTCCAGCCGAGAAAAAAATATCTTCAGCCCCAAGTTGACAAAAACAAAACAGGAAGTTTGCAGAAAAGTTGAGTTTTTTTTTTCCCTCCTTCACCTCAAAGTATGAGGGAGGATGGCAGCTCTCATGGTTGTATGATGGAAGTTCCAGCTGTGGTTTGTGGTGGGCAGGGGTACCTACCAGGGATCAGGCTTGGCTGTCGGGATGTAAATGCGTCTTGGGGAGGGACGAGACTTGAAATCAAAGGAACACAGCTGTGTAATGGATGCAAAACAGTGACTTATCTGTCCAAATGTACTGCCCAGAGGCACCAGCTACCCTCACATCGCTCTGCTTTGTGTATTTTTTTCCCCCCTTCTCTTTCTTTTCCTTTGAGTCTGCTTACTCAGGCTTTATCTCCCCCTCTCTGTCTTTCCTGGTGGTTGTATTTACTAAAAGTCTGGTCAAAGGCCCAGCTTGTCCACAGGTCTAGATCAGATTGGCTGGTTGCTTAAGGTTGTGTTTAGTCCTCCTTTCAAAGGAGGGCGCGATCTAGAGTGAAAATATCAGAACTGCTAACAAAACTCTCCAGTTCAGCGGTTAGAAGATATTTGAGATGTGCAGGACGGGGAATTCCCTACAGGACATTTCCCTTTTTCCTCTGTCTTTGTGTGCCTGTATTACATCCACTGTTGTCAAAGCACTGCACAAAAATATCAGCTGTAATGCACCAAAAGGTAATTGCCCTTTGGAAAGAACAGCCCAGGGCGCGAACTGTTCAGTTCTGCTGTTGAACGAATGATGAATCACCCTAACATGATGCATCTCTTAAGTCTTTTCCCTTCTGCCCTTTCATACCTTGTTGATCTCCTACTGACTTCTTCCACTCTCTGTCCCCTCTGATCCACCTTTTATCTCTCCAGTCACCCGAGTCAGTTGAAGGAGCAGGTTGGTCCCGGAGGTCCTCAGCAGCCTCTGTCCCCCGCCCAGCTGCCTGAAGAGGCAGAGTGCCTGACAGTGCCCAAGTACAAGAGGGACCTGGTGCAGAAGCTGAAGATTCTGCGGCAGGAGCTGTCACAGCAACAACCCCAGGCCGGCCACTGTCGCATCGAGGTCTGCCGTGAAGAGATCTTTGAGGTAAAACATAAGTTTACATCTGAATAACAAATCACTGTTTTACAATAAGATGCACAAACAACATGACAGACATGCAACACAAATAGTGATGTGATTTATAAATTGTGGTGTTTTAATGGTGTGTCTTTGTATCTTGGTTCTCAGCTCATTTAGGTTTTAGGCCTTTTCTACTGTCTGGAGTATGTTGATCTAACAATTTTTGGAAGCTCTGATTTATGGGGGGGGTTTGCTTGGTTTTCACAAAATGATGAGATAGATGTTGCAGCTTTGTGGTACAAATGAGTCCACTGGTTTCTTTTCACCAGACTTGTTTTCTTTTTTAACTCGAGACTCTGCAACTGCTTTTTCCTTCATCATGACTCTGCTACAGTCTCTCTCTCAGGTCATGTTCAAAGCACCTCTGGGAATACAATGAGGCATTCAAATACACTCAGTAAATTACAGTGTTTGCCATAAATTAACATTAAACATTCAAAAATACAAAAGAAAATACGACATGTGGATTGCCTGTTAATGCACACTTAACTAAACAGTATTTTAACAATAATTTTTTGTAAAAACCAAAAAAAAGTCCTTTGTCCTACAGACTTTAACATTGCATCACAAAACAAAATATTACTTTCAAAACAAAATCTGAACTGTCTAGCATAACTTCAGTTCTATTGTGGGAGTTCTTAAAAGTTTGTTTTATTAATGTGACTTTTATAAAGTTGCATTACTGTCGGTCTTTCTTTTCTGTCTCTATGGGTTTTCTTTTTTCTTTTTTTTTTCTTATACATTTGGAACAGATAAAACCAGCATTGAACCAGTAACTACTAATATTGCATAGGCAGGATGTACCTGAACACAACCCACCTAGTGTATAAATGTTGTAGACTTTCATGGAAAATCAGGAAAGTATAAAGCCAATGTAAACAAAAAACAAAACACAAACGCACACCTACCATCATGCAGAATTGATCTATACTGACACGAGCATCACCATAGTGACAAAACTCTGGTTTTCCTTCATGAACTTTGTACTTTTACCATCGACCCTAACTACACGGTATTGTCATCAGTTCATTGTCTGACCCTCCGTCTGTCCGTCCCTATGAGCAAAAAACGTTGGCATGGACTGAAGGCCGAGGATTTTCAAGTGCGGACACGTTATGTTTTGCTAGGATTTAGGTAAAATAGGTCTGTGTCTAGAACTGCACTCATTATGGAACCTGACTGAAACCCTGTCGAACTGTAAACACGTAAATGTACCGTTTACAACACAGAACTTGTGTGATGTGCGTTGACCATGTATTGGTAAAATTGTTTCGGGATGCCAATGATCACATGTTGACATGTATTCTCTAAATATCCACAACAACAATAGCAGAATGCCCAGAAACACAGATCTCTGCATTTTACTGGCATTTTTTCACTGCGTTTACGATGCGCACCAGAAAACGGCCCGAGGCAGCACAGACCTCAGTACTCAGAAAGCCTTTATAATTTCCAAAGAAAAGCAGACCAGAACAGCCTTCACTGCGCCACAAAAACCTCCTTCTCTTTTTCTTCTCTCCTCCTCCGTCTCTTCTTCTTCTTGCTCTCTCAATCATTTGTTCTACCAAGGCAAGGCATTCTTTCTGGATGATTTCAGCAGCTAAAGAGATGGGGAGGGTGGGAAGAAGAGGGTGAGGAAAGGAGTGAAGGCAGCAGTGGCAAGTATTTGGGGCCAGACATAACTTCATAACTACAAGTTGAGCAATGAAAAATATGACTTCATCTTCCTTTGACGTGACAGCTGTGGAAGGGGAAAGTTAAGTGTGAAGAGCAGCCCTGCAGATCCACTTGAGGTTTTAAACGGGTACCAGTGCTGTAGTTTAGTCCTAGCAACATGCGCGTGTTAGTGCGCAAATACTAATGGTGATTGTAGTGGGATTTCCTATCTGCTGTTGTCCTGAAGTATAGGCTCAGCATGTACTCCTCATTAATGCAGAGGTCGTTTTCAGTGTTTTGAACACTTTCGATTCTTGCCAGTATGTTGAAGAGCTGGAAACATTCCTGAGCTCTGTCTCAGCTGTTGCCTGCAGCCGAGCTGTGTGGTCGAACACACTTCATCTGCAGACTCAAGACTGCACAGCTTCAGTCTCGAAACCACCACTATAGTTCTAGCAAGTCCTAATAAGCCTTTTCAAATATCTGTGTTTTACTAGAACTGTATTGCCGTATTTTGCTGCATAAAAAGGAAAAAAAAACACATCAGGGTAGAAAGGCATATGAAAGGAAAGAGGGTAGAATGCATCAGAATCAACTAGTCATCTTATTTATCTTTAGTTATCAATACTTAATTATAAGACTTCACTTTAGATCATGGGTCTCAAACATGTGGCCTGGGGCCCAAAACTGGCCCACCACAGGGTCCAATCCAGCCCACAGGATGAATTGATGAAATACAAAAATTACATTGATTAATTACACAAATCAAGGATGTTAAGATAATTTTAGGTCAGTTCAATCTAAAGTGGGTCAGACCAGTCAACTAAACTATAAATAATGACAACCGCTAATTTCCCCTCATTATTTTAGTGTTAAAAAAATACAATCACACAAAAATTTTAAAGTTTACAGACTAGCCTTTTACAAAAAGGCGAATAACCTGAATAAGCATGAACCTGAAATGTCTTCAGAGATTTAAGTGCAATTCTAACAATATACTGCCTCTTATTAAATGTTTTGTGTATTTTTAGATCCAGTGTGATCTGTAAGTTGTAGTGATCATGTGGAAATGAGAAGCTGAAGCAAAATAATGGTATAAATTGTTAAATTGCACTTTTTTTTCTTAATAAAATGTCCACATTTTTTAAAGTATACTTTATAGATGTAAACATTTTGATAATATAATTTTACTTTTCACTGTAAAACATGAACATTATACATACAAATTTTGAAATTTACATTATTTATATATAATGTTATGTTAATGATCCAGCCCACCTCAGGCCATATTGGGCTGTATGTGGCCCCTGAACTAACATGAGTTTGACACCCCTGCTTTAGAACATTAAATAAATATAAATTAGCATTGTAGGACTGAAGCTACCGTTTGCACATCAATATGCGTTCATACAGTGCTTGAATGTGCAGTATGAGTTCCCGGACCTGTTAACGTGCCTCTGTTTAGCCCTCTTATTTTAATGTTTTTAAGGCAATGTTTTAATGCCTTATGTGAAACACCATGAGTTATGTGTCTGAAATGTGTTACACAAATAGGTTTGCCTTACTTTTTACTGGAACTGCATACATACTTGGTATCCAAAAACAATCTTTGGTTTGAAGTTCTTCACACACTGTGTATAAACAAACCAGCAAAATTAGTTAGTAATATGAGGGGGCTTCAAAAAGTTCATGGAAAAAGGACAGTTGGAAAAAATTGGTTTAAGTTATGTTTATTTTTCAACATATGCTCCATCTAGGTCAATACACTTCTGCAGGCCTTTAAGTCCATCTGTGTAAAACTGAGGGCCATGTGATTTAAACCATGTCAAAGCTTCGTATGTTTCCATGGAACCAGTTCAGTCATGTTGTAGAGGGCTGATGCTTGCTCTTTGATATTAACACTTGTTTTTCTTGTTCATATCCTGTGAATGAAACCTTAATTCACGGTCTGCGTTACATCGTAGGAGTCGTATCGACAGGTGATGAAGATGCGTCCGAAAGATCTCTGGAAAAGACTGATGATCAAGTTCAGGGGAGAGGAAGGACTGGATTATGGCGGGGTAGCAAGGTAATGGATAAAATGTCTTTGTGGTTTTCAGTTTCACGGAGAACATTTTTAACAGTCCTTGTGCTCGTATTTAGGGAATGGCTGTACCTGCTGTCCCACGAGATGCTGAACCCATACTACGGCCTGTTCCAGTACTCCAGAGATGATATCTACACTCTGCAGATTAACCCTGACTCTGCTGTCAACCCGGTAGGAATTAATTAGTTTTTTACATAATTATGCATCCAGGCAGAAATCTAAAAAGACCAAAACAAACCTGTAACGTCAAATAAAATGAACATGCAATTAAGAAATGGCAAATAACCAATTATCTGATGTACTTGAGAATATTTTAAGAAGTCGTATCAATTTGTAATGTTAATGCACTGAATCAGCTTTTCTCCAACATGTAACTTGGTGCTTCTATGAAACTGGTCCTAAAAACAGGACAGAGAGGCTAAAAATTCAAACCAGATGTAGACTAATGTTACGAAGCAAGTTTAGGTCTATTTAAAAAAAGAAAAGGATATTTACTGACATAAAAGAGACACCATTTTAATATTATTTTTATACAGAAATCTACATTACGTGGTAAAAAGGACACAAAATTATGCACTACTGTTTTTTCAAATGTGTCGTTTTATCCTCTCACAGGTACATTTTGGGAATGGAACTACTCATGCAAGGCAGAGTGTTTCACAAAATTGACTGCTGTAGCAAAATTGCAATTTATATGTGTTTATCCCATTAAGACCCAAACATGCACCATCTAACAAAACCCATCTACTGATATAAACTGTTTAATCCCTGTTGTTCAACTGATACATATAAATAGTTGGTGTAAAGTGGTGTTTGTCATTTTTTCATGGTTATCAGATATGACCCATTTGTATGTTCAGAGGCTCCATAGTTACCATGGAAACACTGTCATCTTCTCCAACATTGATTTACCAGGAAAACCCGTGGAGTTGGATCAGTGAAAGTGGATGAATACACTGGGTTTATGTTCAGTTAATGAGAAATTTGCTAAAAAAGTTACTTTTTCTTCAGTTTTCTGTTTTGATATAATAGTCCTCAACTTTACTCAAAACTTTTCAGAACATCTACATGATTAGCAAAATAAAATGATAAAAAATACCTGATTTTTACTCAAAAAACACAAAATACAGAAGACATAATCACAATAAATGGTGATAAACCACTTAAAGACAGTTAAATATAGAGAAAAATGTATTTGGGAAGTGCCACAAATGTCACACTGGGTCCTTATGGGTTAAATGGACAGGTTCCACATGTAATGTGAGTGGACACGATGGATTACACATGAAACCTGAAATGAGACTGAGATTCATGAAAAACTCACACCTGGACTGGAAAATTAACTAGGATCATTAATTTAACACAATGTCTTTTATTTATGGTGTTTTACAGCCCTGTTTTTAAGATCAAATGCACTAACACCTAGGTAGCTTTTCCTGTCCCAATTTGTGCCCTAATTTTGGTCCAAATATTTAAATAAAAAATGTATGAATTTTAGGATGGCTTTGAGCAAAAGCATAAGTTTTTGTATTTATCCGAGGTCAGCATTAGTGTCTAAATGTCTAAATTTCTCTTGTATTATTGGGTCTAAAAATCTGGTTAAGTGCCAGATATCAAAATGAGCCCAGTTTCATAGAAGCACCCAACTGTCATTTATTACTTAAAAACAAAAAGATGAACATTTGCCGTGGTATTTATCCTAAGGTGTTGGTGTTGTTATTACAGTCAGAATGAATGTATTTACTTATAAAAAAAGAAAAAAATACTCAGGTTTTTAAATGCTGTTTGTTCTGCAGGAGCACCTGTCGTATTTCCACTTTGTGGGTCGTATAATGGGCATGGCAGTTTTCCACGGCCACTACATTGACGGAGGCTTCACGCTGCCCTTTTACAAACAGCTGCTAGGAAAACCAATCACACTGGATGATATGGAGTCTGTTGACCCTGATCTCCACAACAGCCTCGTCTGGATCCTGTAAGACTTCTATTCCTCTAATTCAACTTCTTATTGTACCTGTAACTTTACACTGACTTAGGGATTGGACGATTGCAGAACAACACTAACAGATCAGCAATGAGTATCTGTCATCAAAGTTGTTAAAGGTGGGCTGTGAAAATAAAGTGGGTGGGGAAAAAAAAAAAGAAAAAGAAAAGAGGGTGCACATACGTTACCATTGAAGTTGGTCATTTCAGTGATTGTGGTGCCCTCTGCTGCTTGAAAAACTGAAACTTGTTTTCAGTTTTGTTTTGTTTTTTTGTTCATGTCTTGCATCTTTAACACAGAGATGTTGTTTTTACTTGTGCAGCTTGTCATTATGTGACCATAAAAATGTAAATGTTTCTCATAGTAATTTTATCTCCTGTTACTTAGCGTTACTATAGATTCATGAGTGACCGTGTGAAGGTTATACAGGGTTCATACAGGTACTTGAAATCCTTGAAAATGCTTAAATTTCAATGTTGTGTTTTCAAGGTCTGTAAAGTGTTTGAATTTTAGTGTAAGTGCTTTGAAAGTGCTTGCAATTATAACCACAGCTTCTTACAGAGAGGGGATACATTTTGAAAAATAAAATAAAATTCGTGAGTGTTTTCAGGTTGACTCGGATACATTTTTTAAATTAATCTTTGCCACGGTGTGAGTGTGTCTGAAGAAGGCCAAGTGGCTTTCCTGTTTTAGATAAAGATTTGTGTTTTATTTTAATTTCTAAACTTTATACTATGATGAAGCATCATTTTAGATGTTTACAGCATAATACAATGTACATCATTGTGAAAAAAGACAAATAATCATGAGTGTATGTATTTCTGTCGATACGCATCTTTTAAGGTATTGTGCTGGGAAAAAATAAAATGACCCTTAAAAGTGTTTGAAAAGTGCTTGAATTTGACCTTGAAAAATGTGTATGAACCCTGTGATAGAGATGGCGTTAAAATGATAGAGATCAAGTCATCATCAAGTTACCAGATAATCTCAGTAAAACACAAGCTATGTAGTACTGGCAATTTTGGAATTGGTCTTTAGATCAGCTACTTTTTTTTTTTTTTTTAAGTGAAATCTTAGATAAAACAATAAAATTAATGGACACCTATTTTCTAAAAGTGAGTGTTAATTATTTTTTTAAAATTGCAACCTCTCTCTTGATCCTCTCTTCCTGCTCAGGGACAATGACATCACGGGCGTCCTGGACCACACGTTCTGCGTAGAGCACAACGCGTACGGAGAAATCATTCAACACGAGCTCAAACCCAACGGCAAGAGCCTCCCGGTCTCGGAGGACACCAAGAAGGAGTATGTCAGGTATGGAGAAGGACCTGCACACACGGATACAACAACACACGTAAACAAGTTGAGTCTGCAGATGTGTATCCTGGCTCTTTTTCTACCAACATTTCCAGGAATGTTTATTACCAGGAAATTATTTACCTGTTTTGAAGAATTCATAGTAATCACTGTGGTGCCTCAAAGTTCCTGGAAATGTATTTAAAAAAATAAATAAAAATATCACAGCCCCTCAAGAATTCCAAGGACTTTGAAAAGTCCTACCTCACAACTAGAAACTTTTTTCAGTGAAAGTTTAGGGTTAAAGGAACATCTTTTTTACCTGAGTAATTTTGGTGGATGTTTTTCAAAATCCCATGGAAAGTTAAAGTTCCTGCGGTAGAAAAAAGTGCTAGAGTTCTTTTTATGCAGCTTTACTTTTCCATTTAAATACAGTTAAAGTGTTTGATTTGAGATGGAAATCCATTTTTGAACGTCTGTTAAAATCTGAAGTATTACTGCACCAAGACAAATAAAGGTGAAGACACACCAATCCCATTTTCAACGGTCAGACATCATTGAGCAGTCTGTCCAGATCAGTGACATGAGTCTGTTTGGTGTGTTCTGTGCGATCAGCTGTTGTTAATCCCATCATTCTTTGCGATTGGTGGAGGGATAGCCCTTGACTAGCAAATCAGTAGAGATCAGAAGATCGGAATCTATCTTCTTCCACAAGAAAAAGCCCAAGAGCTGACAACGCCAGTATCTGCTTATTACTAGCCATCCATTCAACGAGTACAACAGCCCCGCTAGACTCTCATTTCAGTTCATTTATTTATTTATTTGGAGCAGAAAAAAACAAAACATTTTTTTAGTTACTTGATAACAGAATAAATACATTAACAAGAATAAAAATTATTCAAGACGATGTGACAAATGCCATGTACACTAGTAATACCAAAACAAATTCAAAAAGTACTGCTCATAAAGGAGTGGAAAGAAGAAAACTTATTAAATCCCACCCCGTCACATTTATATAAAGTAACACATGACTTTCTCTGCTGACAACGACTGATGATGGTGAGCTCTGTGTTTTGGTCTAGAAAGATGTTTCATCATTTCTGGTTTTTGTTTTTTCGGCCACATTTCAGATTGTTGCCTGCTGTTATGGAGACATTATGTCTCATGCAAGCACAGAACATTTGCTCAAGTTGGTAATTATTTGGTTAATTGATTTTTTTAAAATTATTTTTATTTATTTATTTATTTTGACCGAGTTGGGGAGACGGGAGCCGACTGATCAGTAGGGCTACCTTTTCTGGCGATGATCGGCAGTCAATTTGGTGTGCTTTTGCCTTAAAATACCAGCAAACTCCCTCTGATTGCTTTTTGTGTGCGCCTCTGTTGCCTTCCAGGTTATATGTGAACTGGCGTTTCCTGCATGGTATCGAGGCTCAGTTTTTGGCCCTGCAGAAAGGCTTCAATGAGGTTATCCCACAGCACCTGCTCAAAGCCTTTGACGAGAAGGAACTGGAGGTATGATGTGTTCAATTTAAAGTAACCCTGGTACATCTTCACAAAAGAACGTTGCACATTGACTTTGATGTTCCGTCTGTACTTTCAGCTGATCGTGTGCGGACTGGGAAAGATCGACATCTCTGACTGGAAGTCCAACACCCGCCTGAAGCACTGCACCCCCGACAGCAACATCGTCAAGTGGTTTTGGAAAGCCGTGGAGTCGTTTGATGAGGAGAGGAGGGCCCGGCTGCTGCAGTTTGTGACCGGGTCGTCTAGAGTCCCACTGCAAGGCTTCAAAGCTTTACAAGGTCCTTCAATGACTCACTGTGTTTAGGTTTCTGTTGAAGTATAACTCGGTACTGAGGGGTAGAAACTGTCCAACATACTACTGTTTTCTGTCCATGTTTTAAAGGTGCCGTGCCACACGTATTTCATTACTTTTGTGGTAATGTCTGAAGTTCTACCGTAGACTCTGTAACATGTTTTGTTGAAAAAATGCCTTAGTTTACAAGTTTCCATCCATTCTAAGGTGGTATCGAAAACCTGCTTGAAGACTCGGCTCGAATTTGTGCCAGTTCTCATGAATATTCAACTTGCTAAGCTGCTTGACTCTGATTATGCTTTAAATATCCGACTCCCAACCTTACACAGAATTTTCAAAACTTCTAACCTGTAACTTCTATCCTTACTGGGACCCCACCCCCTCACATACACTGCATTATGGGCAGGGAATGCGGAGCCCCATAAATTTGTTGTGTTTATCCCTCTTTACGATGCCCCAGCTTGCTGTATACAAAAACTGTCACTGAGCTAAACGTGTTCTGTGGGTGTGGTCTCAACTCGGAGAGCTCATGAAGAAGCAGCCAGTAACATGTCACACCAACCAGCTTTAATGATTGACCTGACTTATTTCTTTTCAGTATCAATAGCAGACAGAGGAGGTTGTGGTTCATTTTCACATATCATGAAC
Source organism: Fowleria isostigma (assembly GCA_029814645.1). NCBI lineage: Eukaryota > Metazoa > Chordata > Actinopteri > Kurtiformes > Apogonidae > Fowleria > Fowleria isostigma. Next base: position 16,935,352 of record JAPTGZ010000001.1, on the reverse strand, counting down.
ACCTACAGATGGAACATACTTAAAAAATACAAGTAAAAATGGTTTGTGTGGCAGGACACCTTTTAAAATAAAAGGTCTTGTGTGTTTATACAGGTAAGACTGATTAGACTGTAGTGTACAGGAGGGATATGACTACTATTATGAGTGGAATGTGTTTTTAGAGGCCAAGAAAGCATAATGAAAACAGCAATTTTGGAAGCATGTTTAGTTGTACTATTAAGACACAGAGGCCACATTGTAAGTGGGAGAAGTTAATCGGCTAAAAAGCGCAAGTAGTTTAGCAGTGAGTAATCTTATACTGACCGTCTCTGTGTTTTGATTGCAGGTGCTGCAGGGCCCAGACTCTTCACCATCCATCAGATTGATGCCAACACCAACAATCTACCCAAAGCCCATACCTGGTGTGTGTTCTGTGCACCTGGACACAAATGATTTCACACACAAGCATGTAGACAAAAAGACATTTTACACAGATCATGTCACACTGAGCCAAAGTCGCTCCACGGACACCAACCGAGTATTAGTTTACAGCTCCAGCGTTGTAAAAAAACAGGGAGGAGCTCTCATTTGATGCATGGAAATGACCTTTACATATTCACTTCATTTTAACTCTACAAACACATTTTATTTATGTACCTTTTGTTACAAGCCAAATATCAACACACCTCACAGCAGCTGAACAGCTCACTACTGACTTTGATTTAAAATAAAAACAGTGCATTAGTGTAGGTCAAGTGTGTCATTCACACAGTGTATCTCATGTGGCTTTTGTTTGCTCTGTGTATTTTACCTCTACATCATGTTTTAAAGATGCATGAGATTAAATTGAGGGGTGGAAATCCCAGAATCTGAAAATATACCTGTTCCCCCTGGAGCTCTGTCTTCTTAGTCCCAACTGAAAATAAATACAGATGATAGACTTGCACGAGGATCGTCATAAAGACAACAGCCCCTTTTACACAGCACTTCTGTTACAGGAATATTTTACCTTTATTCCAGAACGAAATGCATAAATGGGTAAATGAAAAGGTGGATCATTTGGTTTTGCCTTTATCGCGGCTCTGTAACGCCTCTGGAGGTAGTAGCAGAGCTGCGATTAAGGTGGAGTCATGATTCCGGAACGCTGTGTAAAAGGAGCACCTCTCGTTACGCGACTGAGGTGTGGCGTTTTGATGATGACGACCCCCCCCACCCCAAGGGGATTCAAAAATGAGCGTGGGTTGTGTACAGTAAACAAACATATCAACGTGACCATAAAAATGTCAAAGTGGGGAGACGCCGAGATCCGCCAGCTGTTGTCACTTCGGGTGGAGGACTCTATCCATGCTAACATTTGTGGAACGGTGAAAGACCGGCTGACTCTGGAGAGGTTAGCAACACCGGTATGCTCGGAGTATTTCCGACATGCAAGTTATAGTTTACACTGTACAACTCTGGGAAAAAATAAGAGACCACTGCAAAATCATCACTTTTTCTGATTCTACCATTTATGTGTATGTGTTTGAGTAAAATGAACATTTTTGTCTTCTCTAAACTACTGACAACATTTCTCCCAAATTCTAAATAAAAACATTGTTATTTAGAGCATGTATTTGTAGAACACAACACATGGTCAAAATATGCAGTTTTTCCAGACCTCAAATAATGCAAAGAAAACAAGTTCATATTTATTTGTAAAAAACGCAACACTAATGTTGTAACAGGGGAAAAGTTGATAAATCAGTATTTGGTGAAATAACCTTGATTTTCAGTGACAGCTTTCACATGTCTTGTTTCTCCACTGTTGCTGTTGGATGACTTTATGCTCCTCCTGACATA
>JAPTGZ010000001.1:16903269-16919624 GCA_029814645.1 Fowleria isostigma | reverse complement strand
GGGGTGTTTCAGTAGGGAGTAGAATTTGGCACAACACAAGCAACATGTTTACAAACTCTTCTATTTTCAGTCCCATTTCTAAAATGCCATATGCCGTACCATTCTGATTTATATGCCATATGATTTTCACAGGCATCACCATGTGCAGAAATCAACAAAACACCTGAACATGAAGACGAACAAATGTTTTCAGGAGCAGCGGAGTCCAGCCCAGAGGACGGACCTGTAGATAAACTCAAACTAGAAGTGAGGATAGTCCTAACCAGAATAACCCCATCAGCCTTTGGACATGGCCCTGCCTCTCCTGATGGGTCTGAAACCGAGGTAAACGATGCACCACCATGTTCACTGGAAAGAAAGACCAACTAGTTCAACTTTTTCAGTACTGTTCTCTCATTACACAATAAAACATCACACAAGTTTACTTCTAAGACAAAATGTCATCAGGCCCTCCTGGTCGGGTTTTCCCCCAGTTTATTTTTGGAAAATTGAGGCATTCTGTGAAGCAGGAGACTTGGTTGTTGTCTTCTGACTAACCCACTCATGACACAAAACCACCAGTTTCCAATGTTTTATCATGCCTTAAATCTGGATTTCAGTAGCCATGAGTCATATGTTCTAATGATCAGATGAAAATAATTTTGGCAGTAAAATAGAGAATAAAGACTAGTGTATAGACCAGGGGTGTCAAACATACGGCCTGGGGGCCAAAACCTGCCCGCCAAAGGGTCCAATCCGGGCCATGGGATGAAGTTGTGAAGTGCAAACATTACATTGAAGTTATTAACAGTGGACGATGTCCAAATCATTTTAGTTCAGAGTTCACACGCAGCCTACTTCAATCTCAAGTAGGTCAGACCAATCAAATACTATAATAATAGGCTTTAAATAATAACAACTCCAAATGTTTCTGTAAATTTTTGTAAAAAGCAAAAATTACAAGATGGAAATTTTTACATCTACAAACTATTTAAAAAAAAAAGTGAATAACCTCAACAAATATATACAACCTGAAATGCCTTAAGAAAAATAAGTGACATTTTAATATTATACTTGTTACTAAATGTTTCATGTCTTTGTAGATCCACTGTGAGCTTTAAGACTTTATTATTATTATTATTGTTACTATTTTTAGTAATTTTTAGTCACTTTAACAAATTATTATATATTTTTTAAATGTGTTTGAAATATATTGTCTTGTGCTGCTATACGTTTGAATTCCCTCTTGGGGATCAATAAAGCATATCTTAAGTTCTATGCAAATGTGTAAATGAAAATATTGTTAAAATTGCACTTATTTTTCTTAAGAAGTTTCAGGTTGGTCACATTTCTAAAAAGGTGGTTTTTAGTTGTAAATATTTTTTCTTTGAAACATAAAACTTTGGAGTTCATGTCTGTTATTATATTTAGGTTACTATATTAATATTTTACTTGATCGTATTTACTGTGAGACCCATGAACTAAACTAAGGCCACGTTTATACAATGACGTTCTGAACAGAGGACGCAAAAGTCACGTCGTGTCTTCACTTATTATTCTGCTTTTGATTGAGTGTTTTTGGGAGGAAAGCTGCGTGGATTTGGTGACGCAGAAGTGAGTGGAATTCAATTGACTCTGCATGCCAGGTAGCTTGGTGATGCTGTCCGGCTTGCCTCCGACAAATCGGTGCATCCAAAATTTGACAGATCCGTCTCTGTTCAGTAAAACTATTTGTACAGATTCTGTGCATTTGTTGCAAAGTTGTTTATTAAAGCTGCTAGAGCAGCTTGAAGGTTCGATGCATAAAAATAATCTGACGTTTGTTTATTTCTCTGCACTGGCACATGTATGTGACGGCAACGCGTACCTGACGTGAGCAGATCTGAGCAGAGGTTTGCATCTTGGGCTGTTTAGACGGAAACGCTACGGCAGAGCGTATTCAACTTTTCCATTCTGGAGGGTGGTTTCAGATTTTTTCATTTTCAAGCCCCAAAAACACCATCACCGTCTAAACAAAAGGCACTTCCGATAAAATATTTTGTCATTTTTATCTGCAAGCGTTCTCATGTAAACAGCACCTTAGTTTGACACCTGTGGTACAGATCAATAATGTTTTGATAGCTGTTTGTTTCCCCTCCCAACAGGACGACTGTGCACAAAACGACAGAACATCAGGTGAGTCAGTGAGCCGTTTGTGTCTATTGAGTGTAAAGTTGCATTTGTTTCGACCTACAGGTCTCATGGGAGTCACACCAGTGGCTTATACCAGAGTGTACAGATGCATGTGGATTATCACTGGTGACACAACCACAAACACGTTTGTTTTCTGTTGTTTTGTTGACAGGCATAAAAGCTGGTGGAGCAGACAGAGGTATTTATCCTTCATGTACATGTGGGCTGAGTACCCACACCCATTTCATCATTCACTACCAAATGTATTAAATTAGTTTAAACCGTACTATGGTGAATCAGTTTTTTATTTAGCCAATGTGCCTGTATAAAAATACTGAAACGTTAACAGTTTGTATTGAAGAAAGTATTGTTAAGAGATTGGTATCAATAGTATTTTTGTGGTGTCAGCATTTTTTTCAGTGACACCCTTCCCTAGGTATATCACAGAACAGATGTGCCTTATATCAAATATAAACATCCACTGGGATACCATTACTTTACCTTTGTTTGCAACTAGCTTGACCTTTCTCAAACAACTTCATGCATTTACAACTATAAAATTTATTTTTTTTTATTAATAAATTGCAGGTGTTCAACTAAAAATTCTCCATACAGAGGTACACACTGCAACCACAGCCAAGTAAGCTCCTTGGATCATGTTTGTTATTTAGAAAAATCTTCAATAATTCAGAGCATTTTACCTTTGTTTTAACTTTACAATTTTAATTCTATGACAATGTCTTCATCGATGCAGCTTAGGATTGTTTTCTCCTACAACTAACTCCATGCACAACCTCCTGTGCTCTTTCTGCCTGATTCCAGATCAGCTCCACAATACATTGTAGATGAGGAAGCCATCCTGCAGCTGATGAGGACCTGCCCATTATGTAAAAAACAGTGTCGCTGTAACAAACACACTTCCGGGCCTTATGTTCTATTCTACCAGAACTGTTACTTCTGCGATTATCGACGCAAGTGGGCTAATCAGCCAGAGGCTATAAATATGAAAAGTCGCAAAAAAGGTGCACGTCGTCCAAGACAGAAAAAGCATCAGTCTCAGTGTCCAACAACAGTTACAGACCTGAGGAAGCCAGAGTCAGAAACATCACAGGTATGAATAGTTGATGTGAAAATGAAGATCCACATGAATGCTGATTTAGATGTGTCCATGTGGTGGATAATTACTGCTGTAGGTTTTAGCTTCAGCTCAAAGTAACATCGTTAAACAGTAACAGAGGAGTTCAACTTATTAGAGCTTAGAAATGGTCACAGTACTTGTGTTCCATCTACCTGGGCAGAAGTCATGTGCTGTGTTTTTGTCTCTAAATGACACAAAAACACTGAATACAATAAGGCTTCTGGTCTTGTTGCTGTTTAGAAAGCTAAAACATAAACATATAAGCATCAGTAGCATAAGTGGATTGCACAGCGAACTTTGTAGTCTCACAAAAACAGTAAATTGTGAGAAACTGATGGTGGTATAAATGTATATGTGCTCGTAGCAGGGTATGCATCAGTAATCGGGATCCTGCCTTGAAGCAATCAGTGCTCAGTAGTGTGTTTATCAGTGAAAAATCTGAGATCATTTGCTGCATGTTTAAGTATAATCATAGTCTAAGGGCAGTTTTTCAGCTGCCCTGTAATATGATCATAAATGAAAAATTCACTACGCTAAATTAAAACAAGGGTACCACTACATCAGCCAGTACTACATCTGTGTCTGTAAGAGCCATGGGGTACATGTATAGGTCAACGTACTTGATGGGGCTTTCCTGGGGGGGTCCTGGCGTCTGCGTCCTGGTGTGGGTGTTGTATTGCGCTGTGACCTGTGCTGGGTCTTTGATTTCGCCGGGGGCAGCCTGTGGATTTTCGAAGCATCTCTTAGGATGGCCTCTCTGTACTCTCGCTCCTATAAACACACACAGTTGAGTTAATTGAGGCTTAGTTCCAAAACATTCAAAGCTCTTAGTAATCCACTTTTAGAGCTTGCATGTCTTCCACCAAAGCTGAAGGAATTACTGAGAGCGTTCCTGTCATTAGGTTGATTGTTCCGACACCACCACAACTAGAATTAACCAGTTAAGGCCCTCCAAATGAATGAGTAAAAAAAAGTGTGTTTAACATATTTTCTTTGAATTTGGTTAACATCAGTTTTCTCTGAATTCATTAAAAGTGCATTGTGTTTGAATAAAAATGTCATGGATTGTCTTAATTATCAAAGTACTTCATCAGGGTTTCCTGCAGGTATCAGGAAATCTATTTTAATGCCCATTTTAATTCCCATGTCCAATCACAGATTTAGTTTTTTTGATATATAAATTTACAGTCGACAGGCTTTAATCAGGTTCTGAATAGTTCCTCCTCCAACCACTTCTGCTGAAACTTGCATTTTCCCATTTTTTTGACATTTGCTAATATTCCCTCTGCTCTTTCGCCACAGCCTGAGGATGTTCATGAAACGTTGCATTCCAAGCAGCCAGTGTTGTGACTTTGTGCATCGGCCATAAACAACAGTCAATTAAAGGGTTCTGCCTGTCAATCATCATACTATATTTCTGATCAAAATTAATTATTTATATAATCAAAATACAGCGTGAATGACAATGTTGGGTTTTTTTTCCATCAAGTGTGTTTATTTTTTTAATGTCTCTGGACATCAAATTTAATGTTTTTTTTAATGATATCGTAGGCCTTAATTTTTGCAGAATCCATTTAATGACTTTTAATTCTTTTAAATGACCCACAGAAATGCTGTACATAGACACAAAAACAGTTGGAAAGCTTTGTATCCACTGCTTTTATGTAACGGTAACATGTCATTATGATGTGAACTCAGTAACAGTGCTCATGCAGAAATAAGACTGAATCATCACTAATATACACAAGTGAAGTCCCAGTGGCTGATCTATGGATATGATGTAGTATTAAATCTGTTATATCACTTACTGCTTCCAGGGCTCGGAGGCGTTCCCTTTGCAGATCTGCCCGTTGTTTGTCTTCATACCTGTCTAGCGCCACCTGATAGGCTTCATTCACCAGATGCTGAAAGAGGAACAAGAACTCACCGTCACACAACACATTTTATAGTAACTTCAATGCAATACTAATAATGCTTTTTCATTTTATTTCAAAGAGTTCAATAAGATTAAGAGAACTCCATCTGTACAAGAAATAGAGTTTATAGATGAGAAAACAACTGCTATTGGAAAACTGTAACATTGACAGTGAAGATAAACCTTTGGTGACATTGTTTAGCCTCAAATGATTAAAACGTAACCATGAAAAACACTTGAAGCACAATTTCAAAGTCATTGGTATGTTAACAGTACATTCAAAGGGAAAACTCCCCAGAAAACAATGACTTCATTAAATACCTTATGTTTTCGATGTGACCGTCTGTGGGGCAGCTCTCCTCGCCGTGTAGGATCAGAACCTGTGGGGTTGGTCTGTCTCTCATCACCCAGGTTCAGGGAGTCCACTGCGGCGTCCTTCACCTCCCCTTGCAGAGAGCAGCGGACCCGTGGAGGGGACGGGGACAGGGAGCGCGTGCGGTGGGTGGACTCGGGAGCTAGCTCTCCTGAAAATACGTCTCATTATAGTTCCAGCACAAATCAGGGATAGTCAAGTCTGTTACGATTACTACATAATCACCTTATTACAATTATTTGAGCTTAACATTATTTTGCAGAACTGACTGTCACTTCCATTCCTCTGTATAAAACCAAATGGGTGACACCAACAAACAGAATATTTTCATCACGTGTCCATGTGGGTTTGACTAACACTCCTTTAATGACATGTTGAGATACTTGATCTCGGCCATGGCTCAGGAGGTAGAGTGGTCCGTCCAATAACCGAAGGGTTGGCGGGTTCAATCTCGCTCTGTCCTAGCCATGTGCCATCGTGTGCTTGGGCAAGATACTTCACCCACGTTGCCTCCAGTGTCACTCACACTGGTGTATGAATGCCTATAAATGTTTGGTGATGGTCGGAGTGGCCATTTGGGGCAAATTGGCAGCCACGCTTCCGTCAGCCTGGGTGCTTTGGGTGCCGTGAAAAGCACTATAGAAATCTAATATAGTATTACTATTATTTTCTCTATTATCATTATTAGTTATTTTGTTGTATCATGTCTACAGCTGCATCCTTGTGCGGGAGATTTTGTGTAGGAATATAATTATTACAGTGAGTTTGGGTGCTTTATATTTTGGCCATAAGTATAGACAGGGATGGCCTGTGGCATAGGCCGAGTAGGCGGCCGCCTAAGATCCCACCTTCTGGAGGGGGCGCCAGTGGAAGGGAGGGGAAAAAAAAAAACTGCGTCTATAATACATCTCAAAAAGACAAGCAAAGGAGGTCTGCATGCGTTAATGAACGCTTTTCACTCTCTTCACCCTACTCTGACATTTATGAATGAATGAGGAAATATTTATTAAACATATTTCACCTTGTCTCCACATTGACAGCCTTGTGGATGCATTACACACACAGATCTACAGACCGGCGTGAATCTATTGCAGTAGTTCATCATTCAGTGCCATTAAATGGCTCCTTTTCACCATTAGATGTACTGTGACTAGGGATGTAATGATTACTGGTATAACAATAAACCGCGGAAAAATTTCTGACGTTTAGTTTTACCATTTCATTTCTAATTATCATGAAAATCATGATCAATTACTGTACTTTGAAAACACACAGTAATCCTAAAATACTTGAAATATAGATTTGTTTCCATGTGGTTGTATTGTTCTTACATCTACATGACTTTTTTTAATGCTGGTGTATATACATGTGATTTCTACCAAAGTAAATATGCTGACATTTATACATTTCAATCTTAGGTGAACAATGTTTCTGCCAACAAAGTACATTGTGTGTGTTATTTCATTTTATTATTTTTTTTAAATAAAACTTGGTTAATTTATTTCAGTGTGTGTGTGTATAAGTACTTTTTTGATATTTTGAGCACATTTCAAAAATACCGCGATTATAATGATAACCGTGATAATTTTAGTCACAATAACATGATATAAAATTTTCATATTGTTACATCCCTAACTGTGACATTACTGGAATCAAAGGGAACTTAAATTCCTCAATTGGATGTTGGACTTTGTGCATGCAACAATATGCAATAATTCAAAGAACCATTTAACCTTTATCAACTACAGGTAGTATATGCTGTGTGTTATTGGTGTATATAAACGTCTGCAAGGGGATGTTCCTGAAGTCGGAGCATAAAGGTGGCCTGGTAGATCAAGACACTGCAATAAAACTTAGGACATGTTTTAGTTGGAAATACTTCTTGGTATAAACATGTAGTTACATGTTGAAAAACTCATAAACAGATAATAAGAGTATTTGGCGTCATGTTTGTACCTGTGTGCTGTCTGGATTTCCTGCGACATTCCATGACGCTGTCGCTGTGGTGGGATTGTTTGTCTTCTTCTCTGACCACACTGGAATCACCAGTTTCACCCAGAACCCGTTTGAGCATCTACAGGGGTAACATTGAAACACATTTAAAACCAATAAAGACAATAAACACAAAAAAGGGGTACATCAAGTCAGCACAAAAGTAACAAAAATTAAATATTGAGAAGTCTCTCAACAGCAATGACTTTCTAAAAATCACCGTCAATGAATCAATACTGGATTTTATTTTTTTTTCCCCCCACAATTAAAGGCAGACTGCGGTTATTAAATATGTAAAGCACCAAAATGTAGATTATGTTAAGAGAATACAGAGCAATTAAATTCCTTTAATAACAATCTCTTTTAGCACAGACACAACCACAGAAAAGACGATGTTTTTTTTCTTGGATTAACAGTAACTACAAACTGTTACGACCTGAAGCAAAACACACAAACCTGATCGAGTTCTTCCAGTCGATGTGAGAGGTTCTCAGAAATGTGATGTAGTTCTTCCTCTGCCTGCTTGTTCCTCTGTCTACGGTAATATAGAGGTTCATTCACATCTGCTGTGTCCATCCTGCTTCTACAACACCCAAAAAGTAACCATAATCATGTAACCATTAACTGAACTATTCTGCATGCATTTTATATAGTTTTAAAATGTCAAGTCTTACTCGAGGCCTGTTCGAGCCCTGTGTCTGGTCCTTCCATGCTGCTGCTGTGTGTAACTCATATCCTCCTCGACTTTCTCCTCCTCCTCATCATCATCCTCCTCTGTGTCTGGAGGAGAAGGGGTGGGTGGCACCATCTCATCCTGCAGGGTGAGGAACAGGACATCTGGCTGGGTGCGGAATAAAACCCTCCTGGGACCCCCATTAGTAGGCTGAGATTTAAAAGGAGTTGTAAAAAGTTATTAGAGATGAAGTAAGAAAAAGACAAATCCTGACAAAATGGGAAAGTAATCAAAAATTCTAAACTTTTATATCTATTAAAGATTATAATCTGATATATACTATTATTTCTTAATCATAGACAATAAACAGTAAGTGTGTCTACAGTAATGCTCTTACAGTGGTACAAGGGGTGGTTTACTGTTCTATTTACCTCTAGTGTCTCTCCTTCCACATCTGTCTTCACCCTTTGTTGGCTTGATGAAGACTTCTCACTCACAACTTGAAATTGAGCAAGACATGACTCAATACAGGAATACAAACAGTACAATATGCAAGACCCACTCCCAGCCTCAACATTCAGTCAGAATATTCAGTTTCATGGCATACACTCATGCTGCATTACTTTTAGGGATGGGATCTGTGCTGGAAAGTTAAGAAATAATAAACAATTAAACCACCTTACCTATTGTGAAGGTAAATATTGAACTCACCAGGTGACTGGCAAAGAGGAGGAGGGGGCTGTATTCCATTGGCAGGAACAGTCTCAGCTACTCTCTGAGATGTCTGTGTGGAGGGAGAAGGGAGGAAAGAGGTGGTTTCAGGAGGATGAGCAAAGGTCATGAACATCAAAAACACGCAGACATTGTTTAATATTAGATATAGAGAGCATCATAAAGCCTCCTTAAGAGAAAAGTAGCCACTAGACACAACACATATTTCTAAAAGAGGCCAGCAATATTACTACTTATACATGTGTGTTTGTATAAGATGAACATTTAATGTTTATTCTGGGACCAACGAACAATATTTTTCCATCTCCACTGACTGTCAATATTTCTTTTTATTGACATTACAGTATTCATTTGCTGCTCAAAAAAGATCAGAAAACTCCATAGAAAATAATGGATATTCAGACCAAGTTGCAAGGACAATAAGCTCATTATTTTTTTTTTGGTCATTTTAGGGTTTTAACTCAAGATGAGTCTAAGAATATGTATGTAGTGTGAAAAGCCTGCCTTTCAGTCACAGCATTCATTTGCGAGATACTTTCTTCTTCTCCTGTTACAAAAACCCAAGCAGCTCAGCTTGGTGGCTCATAACCACACGTCTTAATTTTGATCCCATTCCAGTGGTTTTCAGTGAGTTGAGGTCTGGAAATTTGAACCAATTTCTTAATATTTTTTAGGTCTGTCCACTATCACCAGTGGTACCTACAAGTTACTTCAAACTGTCTAAGTTTGAATCTGTTCAGCTGCTGTTGTGTCTTTGCAGTTATAGAATCAGGCCAGAGGTTAAACTGCCTGTGCTTGTATCTACCAAACACCAGGATCTTGTGCAGGTCAGGACTTGCAAGTGAAAAAAAATCCTACAAAGTGTAATGTAGTGTCAGCAAGTCAAGACAGCCCTTTCTGGTTTAAGCAAATACTGTACAGGAGTTAAAAGAACTGTGCACATGTAGTACTTTCTGGATAAGAAAAAAGTAAAAGAAGGTGAAAGAGGCCAGACTAATTTGGCTGATGGACTTTAACTGACAAAGAAAGGCCATATGTTCTATAGCTGTACTATGACATGATCTAAACTATTTATTAAGGAAGGGAATTTGTAGGATTAACCACTCAGTTTCCTTACCCAGGGCCAAAATGTCATTCCACATATTAATATCCACTGCTACTACACAGACCTGCATAAAAGCCACTCAGTAAAGTGTTGCTTAACTAACTGAACGGGTCATCTGTGGGTTTTTTGCATGTGTTAAGCTTAATCAGCAAAACTGCTCCTGTCAGAATGATCAAAACAGGAAATGTCAGTGTGAGAGAAATAAATCCTCATAATGCTGACATTACAGTCATACTTCTCTTTCCATTAAAATGTGAGAAAAATACTTTGCATGTCCTCCACAGCCATGCAAATACCAGGTAAATATACTGCTAAGCAGTGACGACTAAACCTTGTCCTATCAGAAGGATACCTCTGTAGCGACAGGACGAGCTTCCTCTGTGCACTCAGGCCTAGGACCAGCAGCCTCGGTGGAACGGGTGGGGAAGGGTGGGTCTGCATCCGTCTTGTGTGGAGTGTTGCTCTGGTTGGGAGGCTGCAGAGCGACGGCTGAGTGCAGCACTTCAGTCAGTGGAGCATCTTGAGTCTCCAAAGGACACGAGGAGGTGACTGTATCTGAGACTGGAACCAGTCCTTGAAGAAAAAATAAGTAAATACAAGACTTACTAAAATCACTCTATTGCTACAAGATAAAATCTACATAATTTATTTAAATATATACCGTAATAGAGAGAGAAAATGTGATAAAACTGTGATATGATTGAAATAGTTCTGGTATGACTTGTCTACCAGCTACTGACTAATGATGTTACACTGTCTAAAACGTAAGCAGATTTATAGAATAAAAAAAATTATGCATTTATTTGTAATGCACTTTACATTTGACACCAAATCTCAAAATGCACAATATAAAAAACCAATACACAATAAAAACTCAGACAAAATACAAGATGAAATCAACATACAAAATAACCTTTTTTGTACAAAGCCCCACAAATGGCATCAAGAGCCTCCTGCTCTAAAAGTAATTTAAGATGAGGTACATAAACACAATCTTTCAGAGGTACAGGGATGAGGGAGGTGTGGGTATCACTGGGTGTTATAGAGTATGTGGAATGTGTGTATGTGTATATGTATATACATCTGTATCTATATATGCCTGTGAATGTATATGTATGTACATATACATGTGTTATTGTATTATGGGTATATGTAGATTATATTTATATTTCTTCTATTTATATTTAAACTAGGAAGCTTGTTATTAATTAGTTAAGGAGAAGGATGGGAGTTTATACGATATACTTCTTCTCACTGCTTTTCAAACATGTACTTTATATCTTATGTTTAAATGTTTTGTCTGTTTATTTATTTTTGACATTTATATCCAAAACACGTTAATCAATCATTGCAACTGGCCTTTATGTGGAGATGTATTTTGACAGTAGTCACTGATGCACCCAGGGTTAAGAACCACTATTACAGAGGAATGGTTGAAAATGTTCACAAAGAACTACAGTGCTCAGCATAAATGAGTCCACCCCAACAGATTTGACACAAAACCTTTAGTTTTCTTTGAGAATCAACATTTTCTATGGGACACTATACAACATATCATGTTCTCAGTTAAGGAAATGTTCTATAAAACACAGTGTTGTCCAAATTTTTTGAAACTGAATGTACAAAGTTTGACACTGGATCATAACTTAAACTCCAACAGAATACATAGTCGTGCTGCTGTGCTTTCTACATCAGAGTATAATTTGTTGTTTTGGGCAAATTATCAGAAATGGTAGAGGTCAAATCTGTCTTTTTTTTTTTTCCAAGATAAAAGTGTCTACATGAAAGGGATGCAAGCACTACAGAGGTGTTTGGAAGATGTGTGGAGAAAATAACCCATTCATTGTCAAACATTATAAGGGCGTCACAACCTATCCAATGCATACACAGGTGAGATAATGCTTTGTGACTCTGACAACTGTAGTCATGTTTAATCGATGAGACACCCCGTCTTTTACAATATTTTATACATAAAAAACATGAGATATTTGAGAAACTTTTCATTAATGTGACATGAATACCTCAAACACCATTCCTTAACACAGGCTACAAAACAACAGTAAAGATGAGCTGCGTTTGTCTCTTACCGTCTTGTTTGGCTGTGAATGTGCGTGCAGAGACTCCCAGACCAATTTCACTGGTTGATACCACCTCTTCAGCATTGGAGGAATGCAGGGAATGTTTACTGGACTGAATGGTTGACCTGATGATAAGGCAGAGTGTGATTTATTACTATATTTATCATAAAATACTGAATGTTGACTGTGACTTTAAATACTCAGAAGCAAAAACACTCAGCTGCTTTCAAATATTGACAGATACTTTTTTAACTTCACTTGTAAGAGCACAGGTGAATCTACCACTATTGTATTATTTCATCTTTAAACATTCACAATGGTGCTTAAAGTCGACCGGCTGGTTGTTATGTCAACAGGATGTAGAGTCAAGTGGGGGAGACTCTGACTCAGTAATGGATTGGTTTCTAGGAACGATCTCTACCCTACATGTAGTATTCTGCTGTGCATCAAAATAATCACCCCACCCCCCAACAAGGCTTTGACATCATCTTTCACTTATCAAAAACCAAGAGGCAGATAGTGGAGGCAGCCTCACTTTGAGTCTGATGTGAGCCTCTCTCTCTCACGGTGATATCCATTGTCAAGTATCAAAAGAGCAGACACAAATATCACATTTCAAAGATGGGTTGGCACAAATAGTGTAGCTGAATGAATGTAAAATGTAGCTGGTTGAAATAATAATAAAACATCTTGTGTCTGGAAAGTCCCTCAGTGCAAAACTGACGTCGGTGTGTTTATTTCAATATATAACACTAATTATATGCAAAACCATTTCTGGACAATTATCAGCCAACTCTCTTCTCCTGCTTAGAGAAAGGGACTCTAGAGGCCACACTGTACAATGTAGTGTGTGAGTTTAACGTTGCAGATACATATGCATCTAGGAGGAGGCTCTTACTCTTCACTGGAAGACAAAGAAGCTTCATCCAGATCAGCCTCCTTCTGCTCTGTTGCATTGCAATGTGTTGGGTCTTTCTCTCCATCAGGGAGGTCCTCATTAAGACTGTCATTCATTTCTTCTGAAAAAAAGAAAAGAACACTTAACACGACCAAACACAACATACAGGAAAAAAACAGACAATAGAACACATTATATGTGATTACAACACGGTTATGACTTCGATGGAATTTAAAAGAGGAACAAACTCATGTGACCTTAAACCCAACCTAAAGAAGTGCAACTTAACCACTGTGAGACTTGAACAAAGAGTCCCCCCCCTGCTCAACTTACACAACAATTCATGCACAAAGAACTCAAACCATTAGATTTCACTGTATTCAAAACCAACACAAATGGAGGACATTTCACTGGCCTTTTCAAACCTCACATCATCGGTAAGTGCAGACACAGTCATTAACGACTGATTTCTGTTTGGCAGAGATATGAAGGACAGTTTAGTCAAACAAAGCCATGCTCAGCTCCTGCCAAGTGTGCACAGCTGATTGTTCCTTATTCAAGCCCTGCACAAGCTGGGTTTAGAAATCTGTATGTTCAGTTCATGCTGAAGGGCAGGCAGAAAGACAGTCTCACCTCAACTAAGACTTAAGTCTCATTCAGTAAAAAGAAGTAGCACATCAATCAGGACAACTATGAACATTTGATAGTGCATGGTCACTGTTCTGTTTAATGGGAACAGTGTATTAATAATTATATAGAGGCCAGGTCTATTACTAAGTATAATACTATAAACACTCTTAATTACTTTTTCCCCACTTTTTTTGTTGTTCATGTACAACAAAAACTAAATCACGCCAAATATTTTGAAAAGTATGAGAAGAAATGGTGCAATAGTGCACTTATCTCTGAAGGGTAAAAAATTCAGACAACCTACCATCATTCTGTGACTCCTCACTTATCTCCTCGTTGAGATATTCCAGCAAACCGTCAAAGATTTCCACAAGGTTTTTGATAGACTCTTTGTCTCCTCTGACAACATTTTCTCCTGTAAACACAGATCCAAATTCAACAACAAAAAAATATATATATTAATGCTACTTGCTGCCTTTGTAATGATTTATTTCAAAACTGACCCTATTCACTTTGAGCATCAGTCAGTCCTACTGATTGTTACACATCTAACAATAAATAAAAGCACCAAGTAGTGTTTTGTTTCCTCTTATGCAAACAAAATTAAATTTGATCAGTATTACTATAGCAAGCGAAAATGTTCTCTATACCTGTAATGTGTGAGAGGCTGATCTGCAGATAATCCAGGGACAGTGAATCAATCACAGACTGGACATTATGGATGTCATCCTCTTGACTGCAAGGCGCTGCAACATAATCTACAAACATATTGTGTAAAAATGAAAATCATCTTTGAATAAGACCAAATACAAAAACATTCATCAATACAATCATGTGTTCTTTGGACAGCAGTAACAAAGTAAGCGGGAACTAAGCAACGGTAACTGTCGTGTGACAGGATATTTACTGGTCTTGGATGCATTCCTAACAAAATAAGCTCATTTACAACCTCATGTTTTTAAGTAAAACTTATCAGCTTAACAGTGTTAAGCACAGAGCTTGTAGCCTCATGATCAGATTAAATACAATTATTTGCTATTTCAGTGCCTTCAGTTTATGACATGCATAAAAAAAAACAATCTTTACAGTTTAAGGCAAAATATGTAAAATTTTCCTTAAAAAAAACATAACATATATAGATTCATACAATAATAATTCTCCTTAATCATTGCTTCTGATTCTCTGTCAGTGTGTGGCGGTGTGTTGACCACCAGCGACCCTGACATCTCCCTTTATTTTCAACTTTCCTCTTGTTTTGCTGTGTTTGAGACATTTTAAGGTGCGGGCATTGGGCAGTGTTTGTATTTCTAGCCCGTAATGTCACATACATGTGCAGAACAGACAGGGGGGCAGCCATGGCTGAGATGGCTAAGCAGTCGGCTGGAGAGTTGGCTTGGGACCAAAGGGTAACCAGTTCAATTCCCTAGACTGGCAGAGAAATGTTGGCTGATGTGCCCTTGAGCAAGACACTTAACCCTCCCGTTTGCTCCCCGGGCGCCTAACACGGCTGCCCACTGCTCCTTAGCATGCAATATGTGTGTATAATATACTATCTAGGACGGGTTAAATGCAGAGAACAATTTTTAATGTAACACTGACCAATAAAGACTTACTCTTAAAGTCCCTCTGATACCTCCTGCTCTTTGCACACTGTTAGTTGGTATAGTTCTGTCTGAGACAAAACTCTGGGAAAAGCACAGACAGCTCCTAGCCTGCTGCCTGTTCACTTTCCACAGTAAACCCCCTGAGGATTTACCATAGAGCTGTACCATGTTTTCTTATTCTATTTCCCTGTTTTACCTGTCACACAAGAGGGTAATGTTACATACCAGTAGTTTACTTTAACATGGAAGTTGCAGATTAAGTTTTCACAATGTTAATTTGACATTGCAGTCCTCTCACTTTAAGCTCTAGAGATATGCAGATGTGTAGCTTATTCTTACCTGGAACCTTCTCTCCCAAGATGTTTTCATACAAAGCAATGAAAACATTTGCATCGCAGTCTGTCAGTTTCCTCAGCCTCAGGTTTACGTGACACTTGCTGAGGAGATCATTTGCCACATCAACCCAATCTGTTAAGACAAACGAAAAGGTAACTGCTTACCCTGCACAAGAGTAGAGTTCAACAATAAAACCATAACCATGGTAATTACCAGAACATATTTTTATATTGTTATAATTATCATTATCACAGTATATATTTCTTCTTCTAGGTTTATTTTAAGTTGTCAGCTAGAGCATAATTATTTCAGTGATTTGTTCAAATTTTTTTTGATGTTTGATAGGGCTGCAGTTAATGAAAATTTTAATAACTGATTAATCTGTAGATTATTTTAATAACTAATTGATTCACAAAACGCAAAAGACTCAATTTACAAACAAGTCACTAATGATTACATCCCTGTTCCCACTGGCCAAAAAACCCGTTTAAACCCTCTAACAATCAGTTTTTGGTGGCAGTGGAAAAGGCGCACCGACCCGCGTCAAACGACTCGGCAAGCAACGTGGGTTAAAATCGCCTTCAATCAGCATGCAGTGGGAACACCAAACGCGGGTCAACCCGCTAGTTTACATGATGACGTAGAGCATTACGTGATGCGTCATAACATTGCGCCAGTCGCGTCTTATATCACACGCCACAACAAAGCTCTGCTTGCATTCAAATCAAGA
>JAPTGZ010000001.1:16887608-16903169 GCA_029814645.1 Fowleria isostigma | reverse complement strand
AAGACTGATAATGACCTTCAGGTGTGTTGGAAGAGGGAAACATCTAAAACATGCAGGATTGTGGCTCTCCAGGACCATGGTTGGCCACCCCTGCTCTAATTTTAGTGGAAAAGCGGCTCTAGACTTGTCATGGCTCCAGTTATTGTTATCAAACTAGCGTTGTATGAAATAGTTCAGTCAACAATAGCTAACGTTAGTCTGGTGGCCTGATAAACGAAGATGTTATAATTATGGCAATAGTGTCCAAATAGCTAGCGGGCTCATGTCATCACATAACCATGGTGGGCTAGCTTAAGTTAGGTTTACATTATGTTCCCGGTGGCGACAGCGGACCTGTTTGCCTGAAACGTAGTGTGCCGTGGGATTTTATCCATTTTATACTCCATATTCAACTTTTATTCTATAAACAGTGCACTCCTTTTGGTCTAAACTTGACAGGACACCGGCATCTGAAGCTTCAGCCATGATGCTCAGTGTTTTCTTCTGTTATACTCAGTGTTGTCAGATGGGAAATGACAAATTATCACCAGAAGTTTAAAATTGTCATATTTTAAAGGAAATGATCATACATACCTGATTTAATGTTGCTCAGGACTATTGGTTTAGGTCAAATATGATCAGAGACCACATATAATTTGTCTTATTATTAATTATTATAGATTAGATTTATATAGCACTTTTCTATTAAGGCATACTCAAAGTGTGTACAATGGATCCATTATTTATTCATTCACACACACCAGGGATCACCAATCCTGGTCCTCGAGGGTTACTATCCTACATTTTTGAGATGTTTCCCTCTTCCAACACACCTGATGGTCATTATCAGTCTTCTGCAGAGCTTCATGATAGGCTTATCATTTGAATCAAGTGTGTTGGAAAAGGGAAACATCTAAAACATGTAGGATAGTAGCCCTGGAGGACCAGGGTTTGAGACCCCTGACTCACACATTCATACTTTGGTAGTGATAAACTACATTTGTAGCCACAGCAGCCCTAGGACACATTGATGGAAGCATGGTTGCCAATCCGCACCTACAGCCCCTCTGACCCACAGTGGAGATACGCAAGATGGGTGAAGTGTCTTACCCAAGGACAAAACGCGCTGCGGGAACCAAACTGCCAACCTTCCGGTTATTGAACGACCTGCTCTAAATCCTGAGCCACGGTCGCCCACCATATATGACGTATAAAATATATATTTGATCAGCTTTTGGGTTTTTTTTCATGTTGCCATGCTCCATCATACTCCAAGAAACAATGATTTGCCATAATGTATATTTTCATAATTGCTGATGTTGACTGACATTAAGACATTTTTGTCATGTTGCCCATCCTTTCACAAGAGTACAATGAATATCAAGTAAATTAGGATTATGTCATGTCTGGCAAGTGTTAATATAAATTAATTTTAAAGGAGAGGATGACATTTGAGGATCTCTGCTGGACATTATCTGCAAAACTTCATAACAAACGGGATATTACATACTTCAATATGATGATTTGGAAAACAAATTACGAAGGTGCTGTTATCTGACTATTTTAGTGTACAGTATTAAGTGTTATTACACGTATATATTGGTTTCTGTACATTTATACAAAATCTTCCGCTAGAAACAACCTGTAAAGTGGATGCGTTGTAATATACAGACTTTTTTGAAATAGATTTGGTAGCTCTGAGTCAAACATTCCTTCCGAATAAAAATCAATATGTTATTAAGTCTCACAATTTCCAGAATTTTTCATTCTTAGTAAAGGGTCACTATTTATATTTTGGGCGCTGTTCACTTGTAGCCCAGTGGGATTTAATCATCCGCGGCAAACTTAAGTCAGAGAGCGGGGACCAATTTCACAATAAACCACACCAATTACAATACACACAGTGTGAATGACAATCATCCGCTGTGTAATGAAAAAGTAGCTTCGGTGTAAATTTCGGATGACAACATCAATTAAATGAATATCTAGAGTTCCCTCTAACATTACTTACTTCACAGAAACTTCACCGGTGATGTATACAATAGCTAGCTAACGCTGCTAATTTGCTCTGTGTGCTACAAGGAACAAGATAAAAACGCCAAACAGTGGAAACTGATGATTAAATCAAGTCTACCTATTACCTCATAGCTTCGTGAGGTTGTGTCAGTTTCAGTGAAGACACTAAAGTACAAGTATATCCTGCGAGACAGTGTTGGCTGCAGTCAAAGCGACACTGTAAGTTAGCGTTACGTGTCGTTAGCTTCCCCGCACTGGAGCACTCAACAGTCGGCTGCCTTACCTCTCTCTCCCTCCTGGGTTCCCATGAAACAGCTGTCGACGAGAAGCGGCTGGGGCTCAAAATCAACCGACTGGCTGCGAAAGAGTCCTGTATAACCCGAACCTCCAGTCCTGACCCAAGCACCGGGGTCAGTTTTGATGTTGCTCTCAGTAACAGGGAGAAGGAACTGTCGGTTCTCATTTAAAATTGAAGTCTTGCGTGATTGGACGTTACAGTTGTTCTTTGTTTCCGGAAGTGCTCTTGGACTGGTGCGCACTGACCCCTGCTGGTCATAGTTGAGAACGCAGTCGATAATAGGAGCTGCGCGTAAGCACTCATTCACGATAATGCAGTGACTGTTGTGCTCCTCGAGGGTTGTTGTGCCGCATTATGTAATAACGATGCAATAGATATAATAAATAATAGATTTTTTTCGTCAGGTTGGAACATGCACAGTTTGTACAGTTTGCACTTTAATGTTCAGAGATGTGCAATGTAAACGGGCTCATTGCAGCCACTGATATTATTGTTAAAATGTTCATCTTTGTTACCAACATTAGTTTGTTGTTCTAAAAAAAAAAGAATCTTTATTGTATATTTGTAAGATTATTTCGCATTTCCTATTTTTATTTGTATGATTATTGTCTCAGATAGCAATCTTATTGAGTTTATTTGTATTTTTCAAACAAAAAACTAAGTTATTTTTAATTTGCACAACAAATTATTCAAGGAAAAGCAAAAATAATTGTTACAATACTGATGTTTCTTTCAATAAAAGTTAGAATTGCACCACTGTTACAATGTTGTCTGGGTTGAGGGGGCCTGTGATTGAGAACCACTGCATTAAACTGACCTGAGATGAAGTGCTTACTGCAGACACACATGTTTTGTTCTTAGGTCCCATAATCTGCCAAACTCATCCTTTTTTCAATCAGTTTGAAGCCATTTTATCCTCCCTTGTAGTTCTGTTCTATTATTTGGTAAAATGTAAAACTTTAATTGCTGATTTTTTTTGTTTATTTGTGGTGCAAAAGGGCACACAGTAACACTTAAGCATTATGGCTAATGGCAGAAACTGGTTTGTTTTCCTCCTTGGCTCTAACTGAATGTGACATTTGTGGGCGTTCCTGTTATTGTTGACTGTATCTGCATATAATAATGCAATAATTTTTCACCTCATTATGTAATAACATGCCACATTTTGTAATAAATTCTTCAATGCGTTTTGAAATAAACTTTTCTGCATTTTGTAATAACGTTATGTATTGCAAAAGTTGTTACAAAATGCAGGCATAGCACTTTTTTTAATGTAATAATTTGGTGCATTATGTAACAAACCATCAAAACAACATTTAGCATTCTCGTTGAATTAGAGTTTATTAAAAAAAAACACTAGTAGGATGTTTCATTGGTCAAACCTAAATCAATCATAAGTTCATTCATTTTAATGGAGAATGTGTCTGCAAACTAGACAAAAGCCGCACTAATTGAGTATTACTGACAAGGAACTTACTAGTGCACTAAAATTTTAGACACAGTACGTAACAGGATATTACAAAACGCAAGTATGGAGAATTTGATTATAAAATGAGGCCGGTCTTTACATAATGTGGTGTTATTGCATAATGAAGTGAAAAATTATTACATATTACACCATTATTACGTTATGTGACACTACAGGGGTGTCAGACTCATTTTAGTAAAAAAAATTTATAAATGTCTTCAGTGTCAGTTTTTTGGGGATTAAAGGTGCAATGATTGTTTTTGACACAGATTAACTCCTTATACAAAATTAAAAAAAAATAGCTAAAGAAACAGAGCCACATTTAACACTCTGGCACATGTTCTCCTTCATAAAAAGAAAAAAACATGTTAAAATCGCCTATTGATCACCTGTTAATTTCTATGTGTATTTATTTTAATCTGTTTTTTTAGCCAACTATTCTATCTGAACTCATTTGTTTTGTTCTTCCTAACACAAATCAAATGAACTAACAATGCAAAAGAATCCAAAGCAGATGGAAATAAAATGTGCATTTAAAAATCTCCTGTGGGTTGTCATTTGGTTAGATGCAGAAAAATGTGGATTCTACAAGGTGGATTAAGTGTATTAAACTAGAGAGCAGGTCAGACAAAAAAAAAAAGATTTAATATTTCTACAAGAATGTCTAAAAGAAAATTAATTGTTTTAAAAAAAAATTATTAAAAACCAGGGGCCATTTTTTTTTTCCTTTAATGTTTTTTATGCTGTATTTGTCTTCCTTTTATGGTTCTACATCTGGAAATGCATTCTCATTTCTCAGTGTTTTTTTCATAGACAGTGTTTTCATTTTCACACATATCCATATATGGTTTCTATGTCCAAAACACAACAGTAAAGAATGGAAATGTGTGTCAAAGGGCAAGGGTCATTGTCTTAAAATATCTATTAATCATGTCCACATGATGAGTGGAAAAATATTCCCTATATTTGTCAGGTAGTTTGTGGTTAATTAGATTAAATGTGAGTTTCATTACAACAATTATACATTAATATCACAGCAACCAGACTGCAAAGTGTCTCCCTTCGTTGAGACACAGACAAAGATATACTTTTTATTTTCAAGAAGTCAAATTAGTCATGTCATGTCTGTTTTATTTCCATATTTGGTGTGTATTTGGTCTTCAAATTTTGTTCCTCATTTTGCAAAAAACTTATCCACGGCATTTTTTTTTTTTTTTTTTTTTTTTAAATTTCAGGAAGGGAAACTGAGAACAGAGCATCAGATTTATTTATAACTCGGTTTATTTAGTTTCTTTCTATCAATCACTGTTTCATTTCTATTTCCTCTTCCTAATGCTTCTCTAATATTAACTCCTCACATATTCCTTACAAATCTAAGAAACATCTTCTCACCCAAATTTTCAGAATCAAACTAAATCATTTTTAAAGGAAATAAAATAGGGTTTGACAGAATTTAAAGAAAAAATAATTAGAAATCATATGTTACTGCTTGTAGGAGCTATTTGTCTATTTAATTTGTTGTTCAATTTATTGAATTTATTTACTTTTTTACTCAGTAATATTTTTTGTTTGTTTACTAATTTAATATTTTTCACTCATTGTTAATTTTTGATTGTTTACCTTTTTGTGTGTGTTTAATGTTTAGAATATATTTTTGACTTTTATGGTTGCCCCCTTCTTGCCCCCCTGTAGATCCACCCCTGCTTCTCACACTTCTGTTTCTCTAGCTGAATACTGTAAAAGTTGATAGTAATGATAGTAAATGATAAAACCTACATTTTAGTTACTTAAATCAAATGGTTTGTTATCTCTTTGGAACTCAGTAAACTATGCAATCAGACAGCACAAATATTAAGGGGAGTGGATAATATTAATCTTGAGTCAACAAAATAATTTGTATTTATTTATTTATTTTTTACAAGTTTTAAGTACCAGACAGTGAGATACTGTTACAAGTCACTTTTCCATTGACCCACAAATTGTGCAAATATAACTTGCGCATAAAAATTTGCTGAATGGAAAAATGACAATTTTGCCAAAACTCTTGCTTTTTGATGAACAATTTTTGCGCTGGCAAGAGGTGGTTTTTCAAGTGTAGCAAAATTGGTATATTGTGAAAAACTCCATTGGAAAGACCTTTTACCACAACTAGTCACATGAACAAAGAAAATAAAAAGGATGTTGACGGATGTTACAAAAAGCAAAGAAGAGTTTTAAAAGAAATATGATGCAGTATATGTGGACACACCAGGAAACTAAATCATTTTTCAATTTAGTAAAGAATACAGGAGTAATAAATAATAATAATAATAATAATGAATATACAAAGCTCTGCATAATTACGTATACCCTCTTTGAAAAGTAACATTTTAATCAATATCTAAATTTACATAAACAGTTTTTTAAAAAAAAAAAAAAAAGGACAAAATTGAGTTTTATAAAACATTTCCTTAACTGAGAACATGATGTGTTGTTCAGTGTCCCTTAGAAAATGTTGATTTTCAAAGAAAACTAAAGGTTTTGTGACAAACCTGTTGGGGTGTATTGATTTATATTGAGCACTGTAACTTTATTTCAGCTGCAATCTCAGTGAAACTCTTACCTTTTCAGAAAATCCATGCATTGTATTCATAGGATGAATAAATTAAGCAAGATTAACACACATTCCCTGCAGTTTTACCACTCTGATATGTTTGGATAGGAGTCATTACATGGCCACCTTCTCACAGATCCAGTAGTTGTTATGTTGGCAGGGCATATCATTCCAGCTGTTTAATGTTTCATAGTACCCAATTTCTCCACAGTTTTCACCGCCATCAGCATCATTGGGCTCACCAGCACTCCAGTAACTGAAATAAGAGAGAAGTTTAATGTGTTGTAATGTCAGTGCAGAATAAAAGAATAGAACACATTTTGACTACATTAAGTATATGTAATACTACTGATATAAATCAGAGTGTGAACCTTGTGCTCAGTGGAGTCCCATCCACCCATTTCCAAACCCCTTCCTTCTCATTGTCAGTCAGTCCAATCCACACGGGCCTATATTTTCTTGCAACGTTCTTGTGTTCAGAAGCAATCAAGGTAAACCATAACCAGTTTAAGACAAGTCTTCATCTTGGTGATCTTATATGAGTTTGAATGTAGATTTTCTGTCATGTTGAGACACGTACCTGTTCTTCTTTGCTGTTGATGATCATCAGATCTGCACCTTTCTGCAGACAGTATTGTCTACTCTCTTGCCAAGATTTCTTTGTATTAGATTTGTAATAGAAACTGTTGTTTATATACAACCATCCTTGCTGAATGTATTCAACTGTTGAGAGGAAGAATAAAGTCTTTTCGATTGTTGCTATAAACCTATCCTAATTTGAGCAGCCCACAATAAAGAGTTGTTTTTCATAAGAACAGAAGGAGATATACAAGTAATTTATGCTACTACTTCTGCACATACAAACCATAACAACACTTCATTACACTTTTGTTGTATTTTTTCCTCACCAAAAATGTCCTGTGTCCTCTTCAACTTTTTGTTTTCATCAGCCATATTTTTGATCACAATTTCAAAATGTTGAGTGATTTCATCACAGCTGTCTGTGAGATTCCTTTTTGTTGCTGTAAATTAACAGAGGTTAGAGGTCAACACATACATTAAGGAAAACAATGTTTTTCTTTGTGTCAGTGAAGATGTGAACAGTTGCCTTGTTTCAACAAATTAAATACACATCATAAAGCTGATATAATATATTTATAACAGATAAAACTATTCATATTAACCCATAAAGACCCAAACAGCTACTGTCAACTTAAACCATCTACTGATGTAAACTCTTAGTCCCTGTTGAGCCACTAATCCTCTCAATACATGTAAATAATTGGTGTAAAATGCAGTGTGTCATCTTTTCATGGTCATCAGATATGAATCATTTGGACGTTCAGAGGCTCTGTAGTTACTGTGGAAACACCGTCATCTTCAATTACATTGATTCAACAGTAAAACCAGTTGGATCAGTGACAGTGGATGGACATACTGGGTTTTATATTCAGTTATTGATATCTTTGTTGGAAAAAGGTAACTTTTTCTTTAGTTTTCTCTGTTTCTGAAATAATAACCTTCAACTTTAATTTGAGCTTTTATGACCTTCTTCATCATCACTAAATCAATTATTGGAAAATTCCTGATTTTTACTGAAAAATGCAATATCCAGATGATAATATTATAATACATGGTAATAGACTCACTTAGGAAAGTTTAAATAGAGAGAAAAAATTATTTGGGAACTGCCACCAAAGTAGCACTGGGTCTGCATGGGTTAACTATGCCCATGGATTATTTTATATTGTACATTTATTTATCGGAATAAATCACTGACTGAGCATGTTGTGGTGCAAGAATTTCCTGTAGTATACCATTCAGATCTAATAAGATTTTAGTGGGTACATGATATTTCAGAGAAAATGAATGCTCACTCACGGAGAGTAAGGCGCAGGGTAACGTTGAGAGTAGCTTGAAGGAGACACAGGAGTCCAAAGCTCACAGTGATAAGCCTCAGGTGTTTCCTCCCTTTGTTCAGACACAAACAACAACAAAACAATTTATTTCAGAGGACGAGAGGCTTGTCCTGGAAAGTGTCAAACTGCTGTCTTACTGATTCTGTGGAATATAGTCTCGCTTTAAATCAGTGTTTTCTCATCAAAATTCAGTAGTTCAGTAATTATGAATTTCAAGCCTATGATCCATCCATTAATGGTTCATTCATTGGTTATTTTGTTTCAAAACAAAATCAGAAAAACTAAATTTCTGGCCTTTTCAAAAAAAAAAAGTTAAAAAAAAAAAAAATTAAACCAAATCGGGAAAAACTTTAAATTTAAAATGAAACATCGGGCCCTTTTGGGTTTTTTTTAGTTCTGCAGTGGAAAGAAATTCTGGAAAAACAGCTTTTAATATTTTGTTTGGTGTTGTTTCTCCAGCACGTATTCCAATGGATTTCAAGTATCCTGTCATAAACCTGTGTCCATAGGATGGACCTGTCTGAGATTTATTTTAGTGCTAAATTCAGAAACATAATTTCTGTTGTAATACTCTTTGCAGATGTAGCTTCATATTATTGCACATTGGTGTGTGGATCAGGGCGGGGTGGGTCACTGATTGATCAGCCAGAGACACAAACATACATATGTACAGTGTCATCTATAAACTCCCTATTGGCAGTTAAAATATTTAAGGATATATATAGCCTGTTATATTTATATTATTTGAAGGGTATGTTATGGTCTGTTCCCTCAACATTCAGACCCCCATCAGATCCACCTGCTGCATGCTGCACAGCCAGACAAAAGCAGGACCTGTGTTTTTTTGTTTTTTCTGTTGAAAAAAGGAAAAACAAAAAACTGACCCATTCATCACTGGTGCAGATATCTGATAAACTGAAGAGATCACTGACGTTTCCAGTTCAGAAACATGGTTTGGATATCAGAGGTTGTGGTGGAGCAGAACTTCTGTACTGTCATTACAGAGCACCGTGTTGCCCCAATGATATAAATCATGTCTGACATGTGCATGGGTTGACCCATTTATAAACAGGTCTGAAATTAAATCTGCAAATGACTGGAGTGCAGCCATCATAGATAAAATCAGAAATTCTTTAAATGATTTTGATAAAACTCATCACTTCACACTTCCGGTGTCACAATAATAATAAAACCAAATAAGTAACTTCATATTTTTGTTTTGAGTGTAAAATAATCAGAGCAAAATTTAAACAGGTATGTTTAAAAAAAATTGACATTTTTTTTGTTCTGGTGTAGAAAAGGAAAACAAAAACACAAAACAAAAATGTGTTTTTTCTGATTTTATTTTGAAATGGAATAATAAATGAACCATCCATATATTCTGTGTCAGGTTTAAAAGCCTTTCAAATATCTATGTTTTTTTTTGTACAATATTTTTGTACAGTCTTGAAGAGTGTAAGTTTAGTGTAAGTAAAATAGAGGAACCGGAACATGATAAAACAGTTTTCTCTGCCTCTCTTGATTGCTTCTTCACTATTATTTGAACATCTGCTGACTGAACTCATCATGATCAGAGTAAAAGGACAGAGTAATAAATACAGTAAAAGTTAAATGTCTACATCCAATCACTCTCCTGTGGGTCATGTTAGTAAAATGAACTTTAAATGAGTGTTAACCTGTAGGATGGCTTTTAACCGGCGCTGCACCAGTAGCATCATCATCACCAGAGCATCTGTTGACGCAAACATGCCTCCCTGAAGCAAATGACTGGTTCTCCATTTCATATCCCACGCTGTCATCAAATCTCACCATTTTGTCAGTCAAGGAATAATTCTGAAAGTTACTGAAGGGTTTTCTGACGAGTTGATTGATATGAAAGTAACTTCTGCTTTCATGTCTCTTGTTCATATAACAGCAACTTCCTGGATTCCTCAGTTGTGTTGCACTGTGGTCAGCCTGGTCAGAAAGACCTGCCTCTTGAGATTATTAAACTGGCTATTTAATGCAGAAATTGAAAAAATAATTTACTTGAAATCAAATGGCAACTGGGTCGCCAAAGGATTTAATTTAAAACATGGATAAAGAAGTATATTTTTATCTAAAATATTGTTTTGTGAAGTTTATTTTTGCTGTGTTGATATCCTATCCTATCTCTAACTACCTGTATAATAACATCATAACAGATAAATAAAATTATTGAATATTACAATAATAGCTCCAACAGTTAAAATATTTTTTATATTGCTTTTTAAATATGATATAGGACAGAAGCGTACGTACCATCAAAGTGCTTATTTTCAGTTTGTTATTAATCTCCTTACACAGCAACCCATTTGTCTTTCCAGTTTTTCTTCATCTAATCTTTACAAACTGTGCCTTTCACACGGACTTTATCTGCCTTGAAAAACTAAGCACAAAAAGTTCCTTAAAAAACACAACACAGACGTCAGAAATGTGGTTTCTGGGTCACAGAGTTATACTTTATTTCACAAGCTGTGTTGCCCTGTGGTTTTTTTACCCTTACACCTCCACAGTCTTCTTCTTTTTTGTCCTCATAGCCGCTCGACTTATCTCATCTCCAACCATGACCAAATAAAAAAATATATTCATCATGTGCAACATGCAGCTAAATAATCAAACAAAGGCTCAGTCAGTCAATACTGTTACAGGTTGACAGTACTGACCCCAAATTGCGCAGATATAACTTGCGCACATGAATTTGCTGAATAGAAAAACGACAATTTTGCGACAACTCTCAGTTTTTGATGAATAATTTTTGTGCTGGCAAGAGGTGGTTTTTCAGGCATAGCAAAATTAGTATGTCATACAAAACTGCAATTTGTACACTTTATTCTGCTCTGAAAAAAATTGTTTGGGTTATGTTAAATATTTAGGTTGCAGTAAATACATTTGACTATTATATTTTATGACTTTACATTTTATTAAGTAATATTAGGGAAAACTTTGTTGCCATAATTTTAACTAATAGCCACATAAAAATACTGGTTATTAGAGTACAACTGAGAATCCACTTTATGAATGTTGAAACATTGCAGAGGATGAGACTGAACACACAAATGCACATTTAGATTATATTAAGGCTATATTTTAGTTTTTACAATGTAAAACCAAAAAGAGGAAGCATTGATGAAATGATCACTTCTCGTCACAGCATCATTTCTCACACTTCTACGCCCTGACATCCTGTTTGTAGCTTTACCCTCTTTTTGACCACAAATATGACCATGTACATTTCTCTGTATCAAAACATTCTAAATAGATAAAACATCATCTTTGAGAAGGCAAACATAATAGTCTTTAAAGGATAAAGTATAAAATATTAGACTGATTGTGTCTGGGGAGGTATTAACCTCATCAGACCCAGCTTTGAAAAAAAATAAAAAACAAAACTGTCCACTGCAAAGGATGTTAATTGAAAAAAAAAAGAAAAAAAAAATCAAATGTTGCTGTTTGCTCAAGACAATTTCTTCATGCAAAACAAGCAGACAGTTACTGGGTACTACTGGTGCTGGGTCTCAAGAGATAATGTGAATATTCAGTATTAACAGTGAAATACAGTAAAGGAACTCTATGTAAGAATGTATGCCAAGTAATCATAAAATGGTCCTACTATGTCGCCAGATATTAAGGAATCATGTTCATTCATCACTGATTAGTCCAGCCAGAATATTCACATTTGACGGTAAGTGGCGGCCCACAACTAACGTTCATGTTGTCTTTTTGTGTTTTGGTCTGATGCTCCACCTATCACCTATCGCCCAATCACTAAGTCAGTAGCGTTTGGGCATCCAGGTTGCCAGTGCCCACTGAGCTGCAGCTAGGAACATGTCTGATCACAAATGTGTGTCGTTAGTAAATCTAAAAAGCCTTGTTTTGATTCTCAAATACGTCATGGCAAAGTGAGAAACAAAACAAGGATATGTATAAGAGATGCTTTTGAAAGATGAAGACGACTGAAAGCAGAGAAGAGTTTGAAGACCGATGCCAAAGTTGCTAATATTCTCCTGGACAGATAAGATGCAGATAAGTGTGGCTAACTTAATTCTACTTATTGTAAACACGGACATCTCAAATATTCTCTACAGTCAAATAACATCATGCATGTTTGTTTATAGTACGTTAGCCCATATGCAGGTTGGTCATCAAAGTGACCAGGTAATAAATTATTTGAGAAACAAAAACAGTGACTCATTGCTAACATTAGGTATGCATTATGCTGAGACGCTGTTAGCATAGCATGGAAATATGAAATGTAACTGAGACATTACATCAGTCCAATGAGTTCTCTTTCAGTCTTTATGCTTCACACGTGATGGTGTAAACATAATAAACAGACGATAAACTTACAGAGTAGGACTCGTTGCTGGCCAAGGTAGCTCTATGTAGTAGACACGCTTGCTGGATCTGGCAACCTCTAGTCTGGGAGGGATACCACACTCTACAGTATTTTGAATGTGATTGCAGTACCAGTTTTGGCCACAGACCTACTTACAGCTCCTTTAATGAAATTATCAGAGTGTGACAAATGTTTTCAATTCTACTTCAAAAGAAGAAGTCTGTTCTGAGTAGCTGTCAAAACAGGAATACACGATTTCATGTGACAAATAAAGCATTAATAAAACAGTCAGAAATAGAAACATATGGATATTATATTCCATTTTTGCTGTTACATCACCCTTATTCTCAAAATCTTAAACACTGAGCCTTCAGGAATACACAAACCTAAAACAAAGCCTTGTATCTTTTCCTAAAAACATGTGGATTTCACTGATTTAATTCATATTACAGCAGATTGTTCTCCTCAGTTGGGTTGTTTGGTCTGTAACTGCTGTTTCTGTTGGGTGTCGTCAGGTGATAGACGCTTTCTAGCTGTCCGTCACTGAGCTGTTGATCTGGGTCTGAAACTTGTCA
This sequence comes from Fowleria isostigma, assembly GCA_029814645.1. Classification (NCBI taxonomy): domain Eukaryota; kingdom Metazoa; phylum Chordata; class Actinopteri; order Kurtiformes; family Apogonidae; genus Fowleria; species Fowleria isostigma. The sequence continues at coordinate 16,889,964 of JAPTGZ010000001.1, read as the reverse complement.
TTGGTCTGCTACAATTGGTCTGTGATAGGAAGTCCCTTTCCAACTCCAGGTTTCCTTTGATAACTGCATTAAACACACACAAAAATACCATTAAAATCTTATGAAGTGATCATATTCTTAGTGTTTTAGCAGCTTGTTGATAAATTACTTACTGTGGAAAACCAGAACAATGATTGCAACCAGGAGGAGAAGACACAGCAGACTGAGGAACAGTTTGGTTCCTCTGCATGAAGAGCACTTTGCATACGAACCACGAGAAGCTACAAGGAAACCATGTGTATTAGCAGAGTCAGCAAAAACAGAAAGACAGACGATGCAAGGAGGTGAAGAAGGTAGAGGATTGAAGTATTTAGGGTCAACTGTTCAGAACAATGGGAAGGTGGGATTGGAGAAAAGTATCAGGAATGATTCACAAAAATCATCACATGAGAATTGAAAAAAATATACAACTATTGAATATACTACTACTAATATAAAAATATACTACTATTGAATAGTAATCAAAAATATCCTCACTGAGGATAAAGCGGGTTCAGAAAATGAATGAATAAAATACTACAATTAAAAAACATGCTCAATGAACTGTTCTGAAACTTGAAAAAGTAAAAGGTTGCAAATATGAACATATAAAGATAAAACTTGAAATGTAGTAAAACTATCCATCCCCCCCCCAAAAATAAATATATTTAAGATAAGATAAGATAAGATAAGATAAGATAAGATACATAAAATAAGATAAGATACATAAAATAAGATAAGATAAATAAAGTCTTAACAGCAGTAAAATACAAAAATTTAGTTCAGAAAATACAGTACAAGCGGAAACATTCAAGAGTGAAACATGAAATAGACAGAAAAAAATCTGCTATTTATATTAATATTCATATGTATTTATATTATATGTATAAGTGTTTTATTTTTTTATCTTGTCAGCTGTTAAAAAAACTGTGCAAAATGATGTGTGCTCCAGGTGAACTACGTTTTTTGTTTGTTACTGAGCCGTGAAAATCTTATCACACCTGTACGATCAAAGACCCTGGAGGGTTTAAGGACTACCTAGTTCTATTAGTCATATTGCAAGAAAACCAAAAATAACCAGTGTCAGATGTAGAGAAGAATGCATCAGTGGAATAATTCACACACCAGTTTCTATAATGTATATCTGCGGTATTATCTACACATAGAGTGACAGATTTGTGAACATAATCTATTGTTGAAATAATGAGTATATACTTACGTATACTTTTGACAACACTCCTGGTGATGTCTGGTGATGTCTGGTGATGTCTAGTGATGTCTGGTTCCGAAACAATAGGGTTCAGCACATTCACATATATGTCTTCATGGTTTTGGTTGTGAATAGGCATAATTCCTTCTGTATTGACATAATCTGATTGTTCCATGGTGTTAATGAAAGACTCCTCATCTGAAACTGAGTACTGTTTGTTTTAACTGATGACCTACACTGATCTGACCTAAATGTTGCAGCTGCATGGAAGTGGTTAAGCTAAACATCTGGTTAAAACTGTTTCAAAAACCATCACTGCTCAAAAACTAACATCAGATTTTTACAAATAATTACTTTGATCAAAACTGAACCAAAGTGACTTCTATGTAGTTTATAAAGTAAAATTATTTGTAGTTGATCAGAATGGTGAGAGTTTGTTGTTATGTTTAAATAAATAAATGAAACTTATCCGTGTTGGTACATAGGTGTACTAATGCGTCTTCACAGATAAATAGCAACCATACATGTTAAGTGGTGAAACTGGGGGTGGGAGAAAATAAGCTATGCTTCTTTTCACTCCCTTTCGGGCTTTTCGGGTTTCAGGGATTGTATACTGGTGGGAACTTGGGGAATGAAACAATGTGTTATGTATATTGTGACACAATGTTTTGCAACCAATGTCTTGATGTATATTACTCCATGAAAAAAAAAAAAAAAAAAAAAATTATATATATATGTGTCCTGCTCCATGAGTGCCTTGTTCCAGTAGCCAAAATGACATCAGGGTGCCCTGGTTCCCAAACACCTGATGCAGATCTTGTTGACCCGGGCGTCGTTCAAGCAGGTATGACTCTATCATTTATCATATTGCGAATTCCAAAGTATGAGTGTATAGCATAAAAGGCCTTGCTCAAGGGCCCACCTGGGATTCAAACGGACTATCTTCCACACCAAAGTCAGTGCTGTAAACCACTGAGCTATCCAGCTATCCCTGCCAAGATTCTGTGGGACTTCCAGATCCAGACCGACAAGATGGTGATGTCCAATCAGTCTGACATAGTGGTGGTGGACAAACATTGGAAGACAGCGGTAGTGATAGATGTAGCAATCCCCAGTGATAGCAACATC
>JAPTGZ010000001.1:16761383-16776648 GCA_029814645.1 Fowleria isostigma | reverse complement strand
ATAACTTATTAAAAAAAGAACTTGTATTAAAAAATAAACTTGTAAAAACGAAATAAAACTTGTATGATTTTTAAACAATAAAATACTCGCCTCAATTAAAATAGACTTCAACAACAAAAAAATAGTGTTTGAAAATATAAAACTTCATATGCCTAAAAAAAGAAAACTTAATTTTTTAAATAAGGTTTATCTAAAGAAAGAAGAAAGAAAAAAGAAAACAATCCACGTTTTTAATTAAGGGGGCGCTGTTTGCTTTAAAATTAAGGCCATCACAAAAAAGTAAAGGATGAGGTGAAAATTTTTAAGCCCTTCGGCTAATGTGGCTAATGCTAAGGAAGTAATGTCAATGCTTGTGATTGGTCCAATCCAGCAATCAATCAAAACAGAAGGGCGGAGGTCTGCGCTAAGGGCTTCAATTTAGCCTTCTTTTTTTAGGCATATGAAGTTTTATATTTTCAAACACTATTTTTTTGTTGTTGCTATTTTAATTAAGGAGAGTAATTTTTTTAAATCATACAAGTTTTTTTTCTCTGTACAAGTTTATTTTTTAATACGTTCTTTTTTTTAGGAGATGAGTTTTTTTTCCATCCAAGTTTATTTTTATTTAAGGGGTTCATTTATTTTTTAGATACTCTTTTAAAATAAATGACAATCTTTTTTTTTTTTCTTATAGTGGATACGTTTTTGGGCTATTTCCCTTCTGGGCCACCGTAAGCTTACCTCCTAACACAATCTCCCCATTTTTGTCTTTATGTGTATTTAATTTCTGGAATATTGACTTTTGTTTGTCAGTTTTCAGATCATTGTCAATCTGAAAATGGCTAATAATCAATTTTGACATTGATTATTAGCATGTTAATGAACTCTTTAGCTGGACACGTTAGATGAGTCTTTGGGGCTTAGATTTCAATTAGGCCAGCAAAAGGGTACAACGAGCAGGCTGCCTGTTTTTGTGTAGATGTTATTTCGCCGACTAACAGCATGTTATATGTACTCCGTGAATAATGGTATGTCTTTTTTTTGTATCTGTCAAACACCTACAAGTTTCAGTCTATCTCTTAGTAGTATGTCTATATTTGTACTTCTGATAATATACATGTTTGGTAGTACATTGCTTTTTAGGTTATATTGATGTTTTTGTTGGATTATGATAACTTGTATCATACTGCATAATATTAGTGTTTTTTTTAACTTAAGGAGTAAATATAAATTGAACATTCTAGTAGTTATTGTATTACTACAGTGGCTTTTTATTTTTTTTTTTCTTGTACTTGCATTCTGTCTCTGCATTTGCTGGGTTTTTACAAATCGTCTCCATCTAGGCACCCACCTCAGAGGACTGGAGACCACTGCCACATACGACCCGGCCACGCAGCAGTTTGTCTTAAACAGCCCGACGGTCAGCTCCATCAAATGGTGGCCAGGGGGACGTGAGTGCATTCAGCATCTGCAGGTTTAAGACCAACAGCTCTGGAGTACGAGCTATAATCTGTTCCCTCTCTCTTTCTGTAGTTGGAAAGACGTCAAACCATGCCATTGTATTAGCCCAGCTTCACACTCAAGGAAACCGCCACGGTCTGCATGCCTTCATTGTACCCGTCCGCGACATGAACACTCACAATCCGCTGCCAGGTAACCACTGACTGGTATATGTAAAGTCAGCGCCCCTTTATACTCCAGTTTTTGGATTTTTATGCTTCATGTTTTTTTTTTTTTTGTCTCTTTCTTTTTTTCACTTAAAATTCTAGGCATCGTGGTTGGAGATATCGGACCGAAGTTTGGCTTCAGTGAAGTTGACAATGGCTTTCTGAAAATGGATAATGTACGAATTCCACGGGAGAACATGCTGATGAAGTACGCAAAGGTAATGTAACAAAGTAGATGTAGCAGTTATATTTATCTTGTTTTACTGAAGTCAGTGAGCTTTTATGTCACATTAGATAAGTAGATTTTTTTACTCTGTCAGAATGCCATTAAAATCTCGCTGCATGTTTATCTGATTGTGATACAGTTACATCAATAGAGCCTTGCTAACGTTCAAAGGAAATTGTAGCATACTTGTTACTTCACTTTGCTTTTTATGTTGGCAAGTTTCCCCTAAACCAAGAAACTGTTTGTGTTCTGCTACATCTATCTGAGCAGGTCAACAAAGTCAAGGATTTTTATCACTGGAGAAAGCACTTAATTCTTTTTTTGGTTCTCCATCTCTATGCCCCTCCGTCATCTGACCGTTTTTCTTTGTCTATCGTCAAGACTCAGTTTCCTCAAGTTCTTGCTCCATTTCAGTCTGCAGTTGACTTTACTGATTTGCCAACTTCCCTTTTTATTTTGTTTGTGTTCATGTCAAAGGTTAGTTTGTGTAACCAGATAGATTCTGTGTTCTATATTTGTAGAATATAAAAAAGTTGAAAGGATATTCAAACACACACACAGGTCAAATCCACAAGTATGTGTCATCCATATTGGCATTGTAATAAACTTTGAGAAGTAATTTCACAAGATTTTAGCACACCTGAAGCACATGTCCCATGACCATAACACCACTTAACATGGGAAATGTCAAGAACTTCAATAAGTAAGCAGTTGTATTAAATATAGAAATTGACTGTGTAACAACTGCTATTAGAGACAACATGTTGTATTAATAGTTGGTAGTTTAAGGTGATTTGTTTTTTTCTGGAAGAAGGTAAAGGGAAAGAGGCGTGACAAATGTGGGTAGGATACGTAGGGACTGATTGGACGTAAATACTCAGTGAATGTGGGTGTTTACGTCATCCTTTCTAAAAGTTTCCATTTACGTCCACCCACATTATAATATAGCACTGTGTTTAACAAACTAAAACATAGTCGGCAGTGTTTACCAAAGCAGTGTGAGTAGTGTGGACACTATATGTAAAAAAATGAATAAAAATTAATTCTAAACAACATATATATGCAGACATAGCCTGTGTTAATGTGACTAATGATAAGTAGGGTTTCTTGTAAAAAAAAAAAAAAAAAAGTGTTTCTCAATTTTATTATTATTATTTTTTTTTTAGATTTTAAAATAGAAACTCATTATGAGCCTTATTTCTGAATCTTTTCTGAATAACTAAACATTTCTCAACATTCTCACTGCCAGCTTTCTGATAATATATTGAATAAATAAACCACCAGTGTCAGAGAGATGACAAATAACAATGTTGAATGTGTAGGTGAAAACATATAAGTGTTTAATACTTTTAAAGCTGCTAAACCATTTAGGTTTTTGACACCTGCGTCAAGTTGAAAGTTTTCTGAAATGCATGAAATCTCTTTAGCGGCCCCAAACAAAATCTCTTTCGTCCTACCTGTGAGTCATGACCCAGTTTTTGTTAATTCAGATTCATAAAACTTTATTTGTCCCCAGGAGGCAATTTAAGACACATATGAGCTTGACTTTAAAACAGGCCAGTATGTATAAAAACAGGGCACTTATTTAAAAGGAACTAAATAGAAAATATAAACAACATACACACAGTATGTCATGTGCAAACAGTATGGTAAACATAAAAGCAGGGCATTAAAAAAAACAGGGCACTTACTAAAAAAAGAAGGGTGGATACGCTATACTTACAGCTATGTGTGTAAAATTAATTTTTTCATTGACTGCTCATCATTGTAGGTACGTGAAGTAACACAAAATAACCTAAATGGCTAATGGATAATATTTGAGTAAATTAATATTTTTAGTTTTTATTCTTATGTGTCAAACATGGTTCTGAAATTTAATTCTGGAGAAGCGTTTGGAGCATTTGTAGGAACCCTGTACTACTTTATTTTTTGAGGTTTTATTCTTCCTCTGTTAAAGGACAATGTATTTCCCTCCACTTTCTGTTACAGTCTTGTTTATGCTAAATAGTGAAGGTTCACTGCATTGCTCTCAATGTTTATTAAATTGTTTTTATACAGGATACAATCATATATGAAAAATTTACCTGTCGCCTTTTAATAAATGACGAGGACACTGGTATTTATGCATGTTATATTTGATAAACCATTTAAAATATTGGTCTAAGATATTCTGATTGTGCCTTGACAAGGTATTGTATTTTAACAGTTGAATGAATGCTTTTAGAGTGTTGTACATTTAACCCTTTGCCACCTGAAGTTTCTACAAGTAGAACATTTCTCTGTCCACTAGGTGGAGCCAGACGGGACTTATGTGAAGCCTCCCAGTGCTAAGCTGACCTACGGTACCATGGTGTTCATACGCTCTATGATTGTAGGGGAGTCAGCCCGGGCGCTCGCTAAGTCCACCACCATCGCCATTCGCTACAGTGCTGTTCGACATCAGTCTGAAATCCGAACTGGGTCAGTCATAACATAAGTAATGCATCACAACACTTCACCAAACATTACATTGTTTAAATCCATGCATAAACCACCATGTCACAAGAAAATGATTCTGCATATGCAGAAATAATTACATTCTCATGAAGGTCAAATACAGTTTCAAGACAAGATATGACTTTATTGATTTCACTGTGAAGAAAATGCAGAGGAGATGTGTCAGAAGTGGGATTCAAACCCACCCTTCCAGGGGAGACTGTGATCTGAACACAGCACCTTAGACTAGTCAGCCATCCTGACTTCAACATATTCTGTTTTTCATTATATTTATTCTAGTTAATTGGAATTCACTTCTAAACATGTAAATTTAGTCACAGCATAGTGGCATTCACATCCGAGTTTTCAGTGCAATTACTCGTTCATAGTTATTCACATAATTATGTGTTATTTTTCATTCATATATTTAGCGAATCCAATTCAGCTTGAAGTAATAAACTTATCTACACATCATTGGAACACCAAATGTTAAACATGTATGCCATGAAATATATGAGAGAGTAGTGGAGCAACTATCAATTAGACACATGAAAAGTTAAGAACAATGATTATAGAATGAAGTGTCACACTTTTTCTATAATTTAATTTTTTTTTTCCCTAAAGACTTTGCAACATCAGTACTAAAATACTTGTTTATATAATTAGGACAAATTTGTGAATCAGTTTTACTAATTCTTTCATGAAATGCTAGATTTAGTTTATAATTTTATGAATTAGAAAATAGAATCCAGTAATATACCTTTAATAAATAAAAACAGTTGTAATAGTGATTTTGTACCTCATTGTCCGGTCTGACACTCAACTCAGACTGTGGTTTGTTTCTTTCCTGCAGAGAGCCAGAGCCTCAGATCCTTGACTACCAAACACAGCAATACAAACTGTTTCCTCTGCTGGCTACAGCCTACGCCTTCACTTTTGTCGGCCAGTACATGAACCAGACCTACCACCGCATTACTGGAGATATCAACCAGGGCGACTTCAGTGAACTGCCAGAGGTATTAAGGAAACACATGTACTGTCTAAATGAAATGATGGCTGACTTTGAATGATGGATAATTACTCATCCTATGAGTAACACAGTAGTCTCTCAGTCTTAAAGTATTTTAAAGCAAATGTTAAGTAACTTGATGTGATGCAACCAAACATCAGTTGAGTCCAGTCTGTTTCCTGACATTCATGGCAGCTTGAAAATGAAAATGAAGAAAGACACAGTTAACAAATTTGTCTAAATAAGAATTGCAGTCACAACAACTGTACAGGCTTCAGTCTCCTGATTGTGTGGTCACATGGCAGTTGCATAGCAGTCTTTATTCCATTCTGAGTTTCTCTTCAATCTGTGTGATTACATACTGAATCCAGATGTCACAAGTTGCGTTTTGTACCATGTCCAGCTTTTAGTCAAGTTAGTTGACTTTCTAAAATCTGTATTAATCACTTGTATTAGGTAACACACAACATACACAACACAAGGACACATAGACCTAGATATTTATCTTTACTTAATTATCAGGATTGTGACCTATTATATCTTAGTATTAATTGTTGTCTTTACAGAGATGTAAAGATGTAAATGACTTACTGTAGTATTTTGTTGCCTCAAACACAGTGGGCATTGTACTGTTAAAAAGTCACAGCTGAACAAAAGGTTTTTCGTTTGGGGCATCACACTTTGCTTATCAGTTTACCAATTTTATTGCATACACATGTTATGCACAGTACTGGAAAAAAATGAGAGACTATGGCATTTGATAATTATAGGTGTTTTGTCTTTGAATAAAATCAAGTTTTTATTTATTCTAGAAACTAGTGACAACTTTTTTTCCCAATTAATACATATTTTTATGCACAACTTTTATCTGCAGAAAGGTACTTCTTGCCAAAATAATAAAGACAAGGTTTTTATACTTTGTATAATGCAAAGAAAATACGATTATAGTCATGTTTAACTATACAATAATAATGTTTTAACTTGGTGAAATGTTCAGTGAGGAATGTTTGGAGAAATAGCCCTGCTTTCATGTGTCTTGGCACACACTTTGACATTGCATTACTGTTGACGAGTTTATGTCATTCCTGGTAAAAAAAGAAAAAAAAGTACAAGCAACTCCACTTTGTTTCATTGCTTGTGACCCTCCATCTTCCATGTGATCGCATTCCTGAGATTTTTATTGGGATTCATTTTTAGAAAATTGCTGAGATCTCATGATTGTTTCCAGAGCTTAAATTAGTAGAATTCAGTGGAATGGTGCAATGAAAATGACAAAATCAAGTAATGAAAATGAAACCCATAAACATGCATTCTTTACTTAATTAAGTATTTTAAATCTCATTGAGGGGTTTGCAAAAGGTTCCTTTGACTGAGTTAGCTTTCTGTTCTGCAGCTCCATGCCCTGTCTGCAGGGCTGAAGGCCTTCACCACCTGGACAGCTAATGCTGCCATTGAAGTTTGTCGCATGTCGTGTGGTGGCCATGGTTACTCTCGCAGCAGTGCCTTGCCAGACATTTATGTTGAATTCACACCTACGTGCACATATGAAGGAGAGAACACTGTCATGATGCTACAGACTGCAAGGTGCGTCATCACAAACATCGACCACAAACATTTCTTAACTGGACTCCACCTAAAACTGAAACAAAAACACACACTGAAGATGTTTTTTCATTGTTACTGTGCGTTTTGACTCGTACAACAATGGAGATATTCTTAATTCACTTTGTATTTGATGTTTCTCACAATTGTTTGTACTGGGGATACATAGCCTTTTTGACTGACATCTATATATGTGATGTCAATTCAATGTTGGCAGTGGCTGATATTTATTTGTCATACTGATGGTTGATTTTTTTTCTCATTTGAAGTTGTACTGAAGGCCTCATCAAACAATTATTATTATTTTTTTTTTTTACAATGAGTATTTTTGCACAGAAAGATGAATAAATATCCCTAGATGGTCAAGGTACTGAAACAAAAATACTCACAACACAACAAAAACAGCAGATTTTAATCCATTCAAATTTTAATTGCACAGTTCTACAGAACAGAGACAAAAACATCTACTAAAGGCATATACTCAGAAGCCTCACCAGACCACAGATGCAGGGAGCACAGCAGCAACCCACAACAAAAACAAACACAGTTGACATTTGACATCCGTGAATGTATTTGATGTGGTTTGGTGTCACCAACACACTAATTGCAGGGGTTTCAGGTTAATTAAGCTGTTGTGTGAACTTCTGTTGTTTGAGGGGTTTCAGAGTTTCTTTACCAGATGTATTTTAAGGAAGTAGTTGTTGAAATGTTCAGTTTCCTACTATAACCTGAAGAGAACACAAAGTACTCTCTTCAGTGATTAATGTGAATGAATGAATGAATGAATGGATTGATGTTTAAAACTCTGCTAAGATTTGATATAAGTTAGAGTCTTGTTAGAGTATTTGATGCTTGTGCCTCTGGAGGTATGTGCATTGGACTTTGTGTTTATTACGCAGCCTGTATGTGAGTGTAAGTGAATGCTTTATTGTAACCTTCCTCTTGTGTTAGCTTTCTGTTACCATCTCTTATAATGTTAACGGGTCGATTTTAATCCATGTCTTAAATTGGCTGTAAAATACACTAAAAACAATTATCTATCATCCAATTTGTTTCTCATCTCTTGGTTACCTTTTTATTCTTTCTTATCCATAAAAATATTGGTTTTAATATGTTTGATGTGGGCCTCTGGGCCTTTTTTTGTCAGTATATCCCTGGATATGCACCAGTCACTAACTCTAGACTGAATTGCTGATTGTTAGAGGAGCTGGTGTCAGTGTGTTGGCTGACAGTGCACTTTTGATTTTAGTTTTGGCTTTAATTATTGCTTTGTAATCTTATTTTTATAACTGGGTCAAAACCGACCCTAGCAACACAAAGATCATAATTTTAACCAGAGCATTTTTTTCATTTAGTAAAAAACTTTTTATTTTTATTTTCCCGGTAATTATTTTGTTGAAATAGATGTTCCTGACAAAGTTAAAAAGTCTTGATGTAATTAACAAATTTTATGTGGTTCTTTTATGCATTTAAAACCTAAAATGGGACAGTGCCGACCCCAACACAAGAGTAAGGGTAAGGAAATAGGCTCCCCTGTTTGCCAGCTTAATAACAACACTACTAAAACTACCAGAAGCCTGAACCATTGGCTGTCACTGGTCACAAAACATTTCTTTAGATGTATAATATCACTCCTAAAACATTATTTTTTAGAAGCTACAGCAAACATTGTACATCGGCACAAAAAAAAAGTCAGTGGTTTCATTGTGCATCAATGCTGACTTGTGTGTGTGCTTCACATTTTTCCATGTAGGTATCTGGTGAAAAGCTACCGGCAGGCTAAAGCAGGTCAGCAGCTGAGTGGCATTGTGTCGTACCTGAATGAAACCGAGCACTGTAGGATCCAGGCCCAACCCGCCTCTGCCAGACCAACTGTAGTTGACATTAATGACCTGGCTAGCCTGGTGGAGATCTACAAACTAAGAGCAGCCACGTAAGAGACACAAGCAATACAATACTAACTAAATGCTTATAGTTTTTCATGCCTTTTCCATGTGGTATTCTTTAGTTCCGTCTTTGTAAGTGTTAAGGACAGAGGTTTAAAAATCTAATCTGTCTGGGTATAAAGTAAAAAACAAAAAAAAAACCAGAAATATTACAGGATGTTTTAGACCTGAGTGGAATGAAAATGGTGGTGTGCTGCTTAAAAATAAAGTGCATTGGTTGGTCAAAGCTTCAGGTATCAACATTAATCTCTGATAGTCTAATCAGTCATCCAGAGTGTCCGACTAAATCTGCTGGCGACCATATTTCTACCACAGTCTCATATGATATGCTACCCTGATCACATTCCTGCATACTGCCGGCCTTAGTCACATCTAAATCTATTTTGTCATCAGTGTCAGCTGTGTGGTAAGTAAACCATTGTGGATGAGGAGAGGGTTGTGCCCACAGCTGGCAGTCACCATTATCTGAACATAGTATTATGAATCTACCTGGTTTATAAGTTTGTGTTTGGACTCCAAAAGGATCAGAAATGAACTCTCCAGGTCTATCTTACACAATTCCTAATAAATAGTTAGTACATATAGTTACTATCTCTCACCCTAAAAATATTTGTTTAGGAAAAATATTAAGGATGGATATTTATTCTTGTAATGAACAGAGTAGTTCCAAAACCCAAGACCCAAAAATGACAATTTGTTGTTTTTTGGAGACCCTGAAAATACATTTTCAAATGTAATGTTTTCGTCATTCAAAACAATAGTGTTTAATTGCATCCATGAGGTCATCTTTTTCTTTTTTTTCTTTTTTTTAAGATGGTTGAAAACTAAAACAAGATTCTTTTCTCATGGCTTTGCCAACAAATTTTATATACTCCTCGATAGTATGCTTTTTTTTTTTAAAAATTACATAATTATCATACCAAATGCTATTGACACTTTTTTTTTTTAGTTGACTGCCCAATAAAAACAGGACTGCCAACCATTTTGGGTCCTGGCCTTAAGTTTGGGATAGGGCGAACTCAAATACATTTTATCATCAAACCCTGATTGTTATATTCCTGGGTTTTGCATTGAATTTTATGTAACTCTAGCTCATTCTAATTACCTTGGGACTTGAGGTCATAAATTAGATTTGATATTTTTATATAATTATGTATGATGTAATAGTAGACCTGAAATATAAATAAAATGAAACCTTGCATTTGAAAAAAGCAGAACAAGAGCACTCTTGACAGTCTAGACATCACCCATCTTTAGCGGAGGATTAAATGTGTCAAATTCATTTGCACTAATGACATCCTTTATTACTGTAAATCACATGTCTGTAGCCTCGTCGATCTGGCAGCGAAGAGCATCCAGCAAGAACTGCAAAACAGGAAGAGCCATGAGGATGCCTGGAACAACAGCGCTATTGACCTGGTCAGAGCCTCAGATGTAAGTTCAGTTCTGTGTGCGTTGTTCTGTTTTCCATTATTCATCACTATGAACCTCCTGTAACCTCCTTTTTGTTCCTCCAGGCCCACTGTCACTATGTTGTAGTGAAGCTCTTCACTGACAAGCTGGGTGAGATCGGGGACACGGCCATACACTCAGTGTTGTCGACTCTCGCGCTGCTCTACACCCTGCATGGCATCACTGAGAACTCTGGAGACTTCCTGCTGGTGTGAAAAACTATCATATATGAACATGCATACACAGTCAGATGTTGAATTTCAGGGTGTGATTATTTCACAGATACTGTGTGAGGCTCATCCAGCTATTTGCTAGTTTCACTCTCAGCTTCCATGTGAAAAAACAGCCTCAACTTTAAATGTAGTGTTTGTTCATTGGATCTGTTTGCATTAAGTATACAACAAAAAACAGACACAGGCAAATTAAATTGTATCTCGTACCTTTTTTTTTTTTTTTTTTAACTTTGCTCACAGTGTTTTAGAATGCTTTTGTTCAGCAACTGCATCTGTATTACAGGCTGGATTGCTGAATGTGCCCCAGATCCTGCAGATATCTTTGCGTATTAAAGAGCTGCTTTCTCAACTGAGACCCAACGCTGTGGCTCTGGTGGATGCCTTCGATATCCACGACAAAAAGCTGAGATCAGTCCTGGGACGGTATGACGGGAACGTCTATGAGAATATGTTTGAGTGGGCCCGCAGATCACCCCTGAATTCATCAGAGGTTGGTGAAATAGGAATTAACATAACAATAGCAGCACATAGGGCTGGTAGCTGTGGCTAAAATAGTTTCCCCCTGATTTAAACAATTCATTTTTGGTCTAAGTGAATGATGGTGAATGAAAATATTATTCAACATTATGCAATGTCAAAAACAGCAATTGCAAGGCTGTTACTGTGCAGTGTTTGATAAAGACAAAGCACTGGTGGTAGGCCATGATGGAAGAAACACTGATAGTAAGTAACAAACTGCATTCAAACATACAGTTTGAATTTTCTGGTAGCATTATAGTGAAAAATTATTTTTTTGTCTTCATAAAATAATTTTCTTTGAAATAACTTTCCAAGTTTGTGTTCTAAAACATCTGTTGAGAAGTGTAGGTGACATTTCAACTTTGACAAATGGACAAATTTGTTAACTACTTGTTTCATGCCTTGTTTTCTTTTCAGGTTCATGAATCTTTCCACAAGTACCTGAAGCCTCTGCGAGCCAAACTGTGAGCTGACCCCTGCACTTTAGTCCCTGGTTGTGTCCTGTCGGCTCCACATTGATTCGCACAACCTTAAGTAGTTTAAACCCTGTGATGTGTCTTCACTCTCCAACAGCTGCAGTTCACCAGATTTTAAGTAATGTAGATTTTTCCAGTCTCATGTTGTTGTGACGTTAACAACATCAACGCTCACTTAGCATTATTATCATGTAAAGTACATATTGTAACATTTGCAGTGTGTGTTACATTTATGATTCATTAAAAAGCTGCCAAGGGTGTGAAGATGGCCTTAAACAACCCCACGATGGCAGAATAAAAATAAAACTAGATAGGCTCAAAATTATTTGTCTATTCTAGATTTTAGATTAATTTTAAATCATTTACAGTGATTTTCCACTGAAAGGAATTTTTGAACAATTCTGTATCCTTTTTTCACCTTCTCCTGCCTGATGGCTCTCTTTTCTCTAACAAGAACAGAATGTTATTATGAATGTTACATAATGTTAGAGCGTTTTCTGTTGGCAACAGACTAACAGAAACCTCAGCATTGGTTTGTTTCCATCATCACGAAAACATGTGATTTAAGAGATACAATTTTTTTTGCTAATTTTTTATTGAAGAATTCATCAGAAAACACCCATTATTACAATTTATTCTCATTTTGAAAATTAAACACAGAGTGAACAAAACAGAAGTACACAAAAAGAGATAAGATAAATCTCCCTCCCTGCTTTCCATCTGAAAGAGCTCATCAAACTTAGATGATTTTATTCACTCCAAGTTATGAATGTGGCCTCTAATGTGATTCCTAATTTGTAGGTATGTGAAATAGTTGGTTGTATGGAAACGGTATTTAGCCTTGAAATTGACTGAACGAAGTAAAGCTCATGTCTATTAACAGATATTCAACTGTCCAGATCCCAAGTTCTATCTATTGTGAATAGAAAGACTTCTTGGTGCTACTTCTTAGTTCAGTTGGACTGGTTTAGCTCTTTTCAAAATAGCTAAATTAGAGCTAAACCAGTCCAATTGAACCAAGAAGAATGATGACCTGGGCAAATAAGAACCTACACAGACATGTATAGAAAGACTGAATCCAAAGTGGATGGGACAAAGGAGAGGTTCTTTGATATTGGCAGGAATGTGGAAATTGGTTCAATTTCAAACCAAGATATAATCTGGTTTCAGATATGTATTGTGCTGTGAATAATGCAATCATTATATGTTGATTTGTCCAATTTTATCAGTGATAAAATAAGAGCACTGATCTTATTAGGGATACAATCTCTCCCTTCCATCTTGACCCAGGAAGGGTCTGTAAAAGTATTGTCTAGCCACATTACAATTATGCACACGCTTAGTAATAACATGAGAAATTTGGGAAAGCCATACCTCCCTCTGATTAGTTCTTACAAAGGTGAGCCTTATTAATTCCATGAGCTTTGTAGTCCCAGAAAAATGGGATAATTATGAAGTCAAGATTGGTACAAAAAACTTATTTGCTAGAAAAATCGGAGACAATTATTTTTAAGATACTCATTTATTTATAATCAGCTGCTGCAGGCAACAACATGATAAGATAATAATATAAAACACAAAGCACAACAGTATTGCAGCCACTATTCACTGTTAATTAAAGGTGTCCTGCCACATGTATTTCATTACTTTTGTGGTAATGTTTGAAGTTCTACCATGGACTCTAACTTTTTTGTGGAAAAAAGGCCTTGGTTACCAAGTTTCCATTCATTCTAACATGGTATAGAAAGCCTGCTGGAAGACTCAGCTCAATTTATACCACTTCTCATGAATATTCAACATGCTAATCTGATTAGCTAACAGCTAGCCAACGCACACACTTCCTTGAGTTGACAATAGTGTTTTGCATATGGCCTGAGCACTGTTTGCAGACTGCCACAATGGTACCGCTCTAGACTTCAACAGCGACCTTATTGTGAAGCTTCTGCATTGTTGAAGTTTTGTTTGATAATAGCGTACAAGAAGTTTATTTTCACATGCACTACATAACACAAACACCTGTGGACTGAATATTTAAAAAACATACAAGTAAAAACAGTTTTGTGTGGCAGGGCACCTGCAATACTTGTAATCAGTTTCTCTTGCATAAAAAGTTTATTGTAAATTGGTGTTTTTTGTAGAAAACAAACAGTGTTTATGTTGTTTCGATCAAAACATTTCCTCCAGTACATGTTGTTGAAGTGAAAACAAGCCAAAGCTCTGTTGAAAAAGTGAATTTCAGTGACATTAATGTAGTTCAGTCCACTTCTTCCAGCTACTGTACATGCTATAATCCACATTCCATGAGTAGAACTGAACCTTACAGGAGAACTGAGGCACATCAGGAGAAGATCTGATGATTTTGAAATGTTTGGAAACTGACAGAAACTGACACTAGCATTTGTATTTGTTAACCTCCATATTGATTCTGTTTAAATGATGTGTCTATGATCAGGTTCATGTATCAGCACTGTGTAAAATAGTTAAATGATCATTGTAACAAATGGTCACATAGTCCCGTCGGCTTTGTACAGGTGGTGTATGATGACGTATATCAATCATGTAAAAAAGGAGTCGTATGAGTTTGTGACAAGGCCATCTATGGGTATAATAATCCTCTTCCCTGCTGTGTAGGGTTGATGTTTTAGGAAGTGGGTCACACTTAGACTGAACTCCAGATGAATACATTCTCAATCACTCAGAAACATTTTAAACTTTCACATAAAGCAGTTGTTAAATGGTAAGACCTGCCTTGAATCATACAATCTGGGTTGCTTTTTTTAAAATAATGATCCCCTACATTTTTGTTATTACTGTTTTTAGAGGGAAAGTTGAATGAACAATCATCGTATCAGACTGATGTGTATGTACTCCACTTCTTATAATTGCTGCTATATTATTCTAGACTCAATTGTATTTCATTTTGAGTAATCCTGAAAATAAAAATGGTGGGGGGTTAGTAACTGTTGTGTCACTGATGGTACCTGAACTGGTAATGTAAGACTTGATTGGTTTAGATTGTGAGTGTAATGACACTGATGTGTATGGAAAAGTTACGACCGTCAGTCTCTATGACCTGTAATGGGTATTTGGGGGCAGTAACTATGTGCCTGTGAGAGGTCCTTAATCATTTCATAGTTTCAGCAGAATGTGTTTTTATCTTTTATGGCTTAACATTTCATTTGTTTTTCCAGAAACATTTAATGTCTAACTTCTTGATTTCTGCTGTAAGTGTATGATTTCCAGGTTTTATTGACTAATGCATTTGTGTTTTTGGGAATAATGGATTCCAGTTGATTTTAATAGTTTGTAAATGAACATTTAATTTCTATTAATAAAAGTCCAAACCATGAATGTGCTTTTTTTTTTTTTTTCATGAGCTATATGTTACTAAGAACTTAATAATGCTCTAAAGCACTTAACCCTTTCACGCATCAATTATGAGAGCCTTGATCAAGATTTTTTCCTGAGTGCTTTTATTCATCTTTTCATTCATTCATTTTTCGTACTCGCTTTATCCTCACTAGGGTCATGGGGGTCGCATGGAGCCTATCCCAGCTACTTAAGGGCCAAGGCGGGGTACACCCTGGACATTTCGCCAGTTCATCCTATCAGTGCATGTCTTTGGATGGTGGGAGGAAACCGGAGTACCTGGAGAAAACCCACGCAGACACGGGGAGAACA
>JAPTGZ010000001.1:16712026-16726350 GCA_029814645.1 Fowleria isostigma | reverse complement strand
TGAATGGCCACTAGCAAGGAGCCATCCACCCCGTACTCCTGGAGCACCCCCCACAGGATGCCCCTGGGGATACGGTCATAAGCCTTCTCCAGATCCACAAAACACATGTGGACTGGACTGGCAAACTTCCATGACCCCTCCAGCAACGGTAAAGAGCTGGTCTACGGTTCCACGTCCAGGACGAAAACCACACTACTCCTCCTCGATCTGAGGTTCAACCACCAATTGGACCCTCCTTTCCAGTACCCTGGCGTAGCCCTTACCAGGGAGGCTGAGGAGTGTGATCCCCCTACAGTTGGAACACACCCTCTGGTCCCCCTTTTTAAAAATGGGGACCACCACCCCGGTCTGCCACTCCAAAAAGGTACCTCCCCCGATGTCCATGCAGTGTTGTAGAGGCGTGTCAGCCAAGACAGCCCTAAAACATCCAGAACCTTGAGGTACCTGGGATGGATCTCATCAATCCCCGGGGCCGCGCCGGCGTGAAGCAGCTTCATACCTTGGCAACTTCAGCCCCAGAGATTGGTCACTCCGCCCTCCCCAGTCTCTTGGCTCCATCTCCTCACTGGAAAATGTGCTGGTGGGATTGAGGAGCTCCTCAAAGTATTCTTTCCACCGCCTGACTATATCCTCAGTTTAGGTCAACAGCCCCCCACCCCCACAATACACAGTGTGGGTGAGTTGCGGCCTCCCCCCCTCTGAGGCACCAGACGGTTTGCCAGAATCTTTTTGGAGCCAATCGGTAGTCTTCCTCCATGGTCTCACTGAACTCCTCCCACGCCCGAGTTTTTGCCTTGGCAAGCACCCCAGCCGCGCACCGCTTGGCCCGCCGGTACCGGTCAGCTGCTTCCAGAGACCCACAGGACAGCCACGCCCTGTAAGCCTCCTTCTTCAGCCTGATGGCTCCCCTCACCTCTGGTGTCCACCAGCGTATTTGGGGATTACCGCCACGACCGGCCCCAGCTACCTTACGGCCATAGCTCACAGCAGCTGCCTCTGCAATGGCGGAACGGAAACAAGTTCATTTGGACTTAATGTCCTCCTCCGCCCTCGGGACGTGGTTTAAACTTGCCAGAGGTGCCAGTTGAAGATCAGTCGGACAGGTTCTTCCGCCAGGCATTCCCAGCAGACCCGCACTACTTCTTTGGGCCTGCCAGGTCTGCGCGGCATCTTCTCTGCCACCTGATCCAACTCACAACCGGGTAGTCATCGGTTGACAGCGCCGCGCCTCTCTTTACCCGAGTGTCCAGAACATATGACCGCAGGTCTGATGATACGACAACAAAGTCGATCATCGACCTGTGACCTAGGATGTCCTGGTGCCATTTGCACCGATGGGCATCCTTACGTTCAAACATGGTGTTCATTATGGCCAAACTGCGACTAGCACAGAAGTCCAATAACTGAACACCACTCGGGTTCAGATCGGGCAGGCCGTTCCTCCCCACCACGCCCCTCCAGGTCACACTGTCATTGCCCACATGTGTGTTGAAGTCCCCCAGTAGGACAATGGAGTCCCCTTTCAGGGCGCTTTCCAGCACCCGTCCCAAGGACTCCAAAGAGGGTGGGCACTCTGAACTGCTGTTTGGTGCATATGCACCAACAACAGTCAGGACCCGTTCCCTGATCCAAAGGCGCAGGGAAACAACCCTTTCGTCCACCAGGGTAAACTCTAACGTGCTGGCAGAGAGCCTGGGGGCTATTAACAAGCCCACCCCTGCCCTCCGCCTCTCAACCGGGGCAACTCCAGAGCAGAAGCAAGTCCAACCCCTCTCCAAGACTTGGGTTCCAGAGCCGGTGTTATGTGTTGAGGTGAAGCCAACTATATCTAAACGGTAACGCTCAACCTCCTACACAAGATGAGTTATTATATGAGTATATTCTGAGTATTTAAAACCTAATAATTAACCTTAATTTGCTCAGATTATTTCAATATATCATCACTGCATATTGACTTACATAAGAAATTGAATGATGTAGAAATTATAAGATAATTTTTGATGAGGGCTCTAAAGGAATCTAGTTTTGATCACAGTGGTGTTCAGTTTTGGTGTTTTATGTCGACCTCATCTTCTTGTCTTTTCACCTGCAGCGCAGTATCACACGTCTTATTTAGACATAGTTAGTAAAGTTAATCCACTCTGTAGTGTCCTGTTGTATCTGCTGATGGAAAGTTGAAGCAATCCTCTTGGTACACAAGATTAAGAGTGCACTGTGTGTGTGTGTGTGTGTGAGAGAGAGAGGGGGAGGGGGAGGGGGGGACGACGACGACAACACTGACGGGCTGCTGAGTCAACTGTAGCACTGTTCTATCTGAGCAGGAATGTCTTCTCACTTGCAGTCCCTGTCCTAGGATTTATTTTGTTCTCTTTAAAAGTGACTCATGTTAAACACCTGTTCTGATCAGGTTTTGTCATATAATGTTCAGATGGATATGACTGTAGCTCAGCCCATTACAATAATTACATAACCACCTATCACATGTTGGAGCTCATAGGTTGTTGTGATCATGGTATTGTCTCCATTCACCTGTATAAAAACAGCTGTTCACACAAATGCCATATTACCAGTATTTCCACATCATTTGATAGAGACCATCAGATTTAACCAATACTCTTAACAGCAACATCCTGCTCCATCCCCTCATTGCAAGAGAAACTGTATTTTCTTTCTCAAAAAAACAACATCCTGGCCTGTGGGAGTTACTCGGTGTGGGAAAACAGCACAGCCTGGATTACCTACTTTTTATTGGCACTCCTGTTCTCCACAGTGTGTGTCTCTAAAGCCCACTTTTCCCTTTAAGAGATTAGCCTAATGCCATTGTGTGAGTTAACAAAGGCTACAGTGCTTAGTGAATGGGATTACATGTTTTCTTTTAAACAAAGACAATTGTTGCATTGCCAGACTGGTCTGGAGATGCTTCTGGTCTGCACACCTTTGTAGACACAAAAGGCTCCTCTTTCACCAAGTGAACAATCATAGAGGATGGCATCAGCACTGACGGGTGTATGTAAAAGCATAGGTCATTTATTTCGTCTTTTGGCCATCATTGATGTCATCAAGACACCTGTCATTGTCCACGTAAGCTCACCCCATCTGATATTCATGTGTTGACATAAAGAGGCTAACGTAGCTTGACGCGTGAGCCAGAAATCCCACCGCCTGGCTCCCCTAAGCACTTACCAGCCCACAGCTTTTCACACACCAGGAATAACCATAGGAACCGCATGCAAGGCACAACACAGGGCGGTCAAGCCAATTAAAGAGGCAGTTTAAGTGGATTAACCTTTAACTGTTGAGCTAAGGAGACCCTATGACTTCAGCAGAAATGACTCAAACATCAGCTGTGACTGGAAAACATATGTGTTTAAAGTAAAGCACATGAAAACAACTGTGGAAAAATACAGTCCACCGTCAACTGAGAAACAAACAAGTCAGTTACATTCATTTATCTTTAAAACAAACCACACTTCTCCCTACATGTTCTTTCTTAAATAATGTCAGGGGATCAAGTCTTAATGACTAAATTGTCTCCAGTACTTTTGATTTTTTAAAATTTAGTTATTTACACATCTTTGTATATTTAATCCCAAACAAGAAAAATCTCTGTGTTGAGAGCCACACGGTGTGGTTGAGTATTTGGAGTGTTTTGCGTACACATGACTGATATTATAATTTTGAGCCAATGGTGGGGGACGGTAGCGCGTGTTACAAACGTGTCAGCCTGCGTGTCTGGAGTGTGTGGGAGGTGTGCTGGGCCGTACTCTTTTTCTGTTCGTCTTCACAGATTAGCCATCTGCGTCTGACCAGGCCAAGCCTCCAAACTCAGCCCTGACGTCACTCTAATCAGCTCACCTTTACTGCCTGACCCAGGCCTCATCGCTCTTCCACTGAGTCACATCAGATAGTTAGATAGATTGAACCCCCACCTACCTCCTGTCCCCTCCCCCCCAGATCTGCCGCTAAGACATTATCAAAATTATGTTCAAAAACATTAGTTTTTTTGCATATACATAATATGTCAAAGGAAATACATTACACACTTTTCTCTCCCCAAATTAATGAATCTGTCAGCTCTATGGTTAGAATAAAGAATTCTTATATTCACACATATTGTAGCATCTGGACGGACATCTAAGGATGACCCCAGTTATTCCACACTGGTGACTTTATTAACTCTAAACGGTTACTGTTGGCTGTTACTACGACAACAAGAAAAAAAGAATGTATAGAAAACTGAACTCTAGTCTCTCATCCACTCACTCACCACAGTCATATCTGTAACGCAGCACTTAACAAGAGCAGCCTTTTAACCAGGTAGCCCAGAAACGGGATAGTGCATTTGCATTGCGTTGGGAAAAATGAATTGCAGAGTGAACCCAGAAACAGAATAATGCAAAATAAATTACATGGACAGCATTTTGCATTGTATTAGGGTTAGCGATTTAACCAGCGAGTGCAGAAAAAAGCCCCAGCTTGGTTCAGAATGGTTCAAAAATGGCTCTTGTGCTTGTTTGTGATAGTGTCCCACTGTAGGAACCAACAGTAATTGTCTTTTTTGTGGTGGTGCCCTTAAGTACCTGGTTTTCATGTCAGAAGTATGAAATCAGCCGCCCTGTTCATGTCATAAATAAACCAAACCGGGTCAAAAAAGACGAGGTGTGAGTTGACGGGAGTGAATTCTGTCAGTCTTTTACCATACCTCAACTGGTTGATCAGAACTTGAGTTCTATGATTGCCCAAAAAGTTTTGATCCATGCACCAATGATTTTGAGGTTGTTAATTCACCAATAACTTCACCACTCTTGTGTCCAAAAAAGTTGTGGTTTTCATCTTCATGTAATTTAAGACTGCACCACATTTTTTTGTCAGGTATTAAAAGGCACCTGAATTCTGATCACTTAGAATTTATAGAACTAAAACACTGGTGTTGATCAGCTGCTAATAGATATATATTGACTCAAAATCCTGACATGCAGAAGTAGATATGGTATTTTTTTTTCAGTAGCAAAATGATTGTTGACCAGTGATGTTATCATGATAAAATAGTCCTTGGTAGAAATATTTGGACAACTTATTATAAACTGGTGACAGCTGCTTTAGCAACTGAATCCATCAAGCATTGATTTATTTTGAGCACAACAAAAAAACAAAAACAAAAAAACATCTTATGTGTACAAGAACTAATATAATAGCACAAATGCAATAATAAATGAAGATGATCAGAACAATAGAGCAATTGCCATGTACACTAGTAATAAAATAAGTTCAATATGTACTGCTCAAAAAGGAGTGGGAAGAAGAAAACTTATTAAATCACACCCCCATCTCACATTCATATAACATAACACATTATTTTTGCTTCCTTAATGATAAAGTTACATCTGTTCAATGTCCTAGTAATGAAAATAACAGTAAACCGATTAGGAAAACTGAGGTATGTTACACACAGTGACTATCTAATTGGTAGCCCGCATAATTCAGAGTATAATGTATTTCGACAGCAATTGCATACCAACTATGGTAATGGAAGTGATACATACCAACACGGTAAATGACAATAAGCACATACCAACAATGGTAAGAAAGAGCCAAGGATATGATGGCCT
Source organism: Fowleria isostigma (assembly GCA_029814645.1). Lineage (NCBI taxonomy): Eukaryota > Metazoa > Chordata > Actinopteri > Kurtiformes > Apogonidae > Fowleria > Fowleria isostigma. The sequence goes on along the minus strand of JAPTGZ010000001.1, from coordinate 16,720,741 downwards.
AGCAATTAATGCTAAGCCAGCTGAAGACACAAAAGGACACATTCACAACCATGAAGACGAAACAAGGCTGGAGTGTCCTTGACCTGCATGTTCCAGCCTACATCCTCTACTGATTCAGCTCTTCAGAATATAAATGTACAGGCTGTAAAGGTCATCTGACGGTTATGAGTCAGCAGCAGACAGGATGTTTGCCTTTTACCTCCAGTTCACTACGTACACGGTTGATCAGTGTTCATCTTTCATCCGTTGGGCGTTGGATCATACATGTGAATATTCTTCCAGCTTTGTCTAAAACCTGATAAACATCCTTTTAACCTTCCACAGTCACTCACATGTATAATTTTTCATTTTTATTTCATATTTAAGTTTTGGGTTTTAATTTCAGTTTAGTTTTACCTTTCTTTTAAGTACCTGATGAGTCATAGTCCTTATTTAAGTTTTAGTTTTAGTATTATGACCGAAGCTGGAAAAGGTACTGTTGAATTTTACACCATATACACTATAGAAGTTTTATTCTTGCAGATCATGAACTATTAACATTATTCAACCCTCGTTTAAGCTCAGTAATTTTCTGTATTTATTTATATTTTTATAATTTTTTTTTTTATTTAAAAAAAAAAGGAAGAAAATCTCTGAAAACATGGAAGAAAATCACCGAAAACGAGGATGAAAATCAACAAAAATGAGGAAGAAAATCAGCTAACACAAGGAAGTAAGTCAGCAAAACAAAGAAAATCACCGAAAACAAGGAAGAAAATCACTGGAAAGATGAAAGAAAAAAATCACCCAAAACAAGGAAAAAAAATCACCCAAAACAAGGAAGAAAATCACCAAAAACAAGGAAGAAAATCCCTGAAAATAAAGAAGAAAATCACTAAAAATGAAGAAGAAAATCACTGAAAATAAGGAAGAAAATCACCGAAAATGAAGAAAATCACTGAAAATATGGAAGAAAATGACTGAAAAGAAAATGACTGAAAACGAGGAAGAAAATCAGCTAAAATTATGAAGAAAATTACTGAAAACAAAGAATCACTGAAAATAAGGAAGAAAAATACATGACTAGTTGAAAATAAAAATCTTTTACAGGAGTGTCCTGGTTAAGATGGCAGCAGCAGACGTTACAAAAAATAGAAATATCAGCCGTACATCCAACCATAAAAACGCACATAAAACACATAGTAAAACTCTGTGCTAAAATTGTACGTAAAACACCATACTAAAATCACAAAGATCACCACCAATAATTTAAACGATACTAAAAGTATGCAACAGTGTTCCTAGAAAGCATTTCAAAACAACCCAATGGAGTCAGTGATTCTATTCAAAGGGCCAGTCCTTTGTTTTTAGCTCTTTCCGTGGGTCGTTGGAGGCAGTGGGAGCAGAAAATGGAACGTCATTGGTACCCAGAGTTAAATAAAACAAGACCGAAAGTTTAGTGTTGAACCAAAATGAAGCTGATTATTAGCCATTGTTACATTTTGTTAAAGTTTGTGTTAATTTTTTCATTAGTTTCAGGCTGAGTTTTCAATAACTATAATCAGGGTTTGTACAGGTGCTTGAAATCCTTGAAAATGCCCGAATTTCAATGTTGTGTTTTCAAGATCTGGAAAGTGCTGGAAAGTGACACGATACGACTGTGATACGATTTATTTATTTTTTAATATTAACTCTGCCACTACTACTCACATCAAAGTGATACATTTTGAAAACTAAAACTTCATGTCAAAAAAAGAAAATTAGTGGCTGTTCTCGGGTTGACTCTAGGTACATTTTTATCTTAATCTTTGTCTTGGTACAAGTGTGTCTGATGAACACCTAGTGGCTCCCCTGTTTTTTGGATAAAACTTTGGGTTCTCCTTTGATTTCTAAACTTTTTGCTATTATGAAACATTGTTTTAATGTTTGCAAATCAATGTGATAAAAAAAGTGAAAAGAATTATCCAGAGTTTTCCTGTAGATATGTTTTGACCCCAGCGATAAGAGACTGTGCTGGGAAAATATGAAAATGACCCTTAGAAGTACTTGAAAAGTGCTTGAGATAAATATTTATTTCAGAACTTAAGTGGTGCTTGTAGGAAAGCCATAACTAGAAAGTGGCTAAAACTAGAAAAACCTACAGTGGAGGAGTGGACTGATGTCATTTATGAAATTTTTAAGGTGGGAAGAATTGCTTTTGCAGCAAGACTACAATGACTGTTTTTGAAAAGATGGGAAAGATGGATTAGGTTTGTCAAACCAGTTGGACCATCGTTTATATAAGGCCATGCTTTATGTCCATTTCACACCCTTTTTTTTTTTCCCCTACCCTTTTGTATCGATGTTTTTTTCTCTAAATTATTTATTTTTCAATACTACAAATGTGATATTGTATGGACTGAATTGCTTGTATTGTTGAGGGAGGACCAACTACTTAATCATTCTTGCATGTATTGTCTGTGGAGCCATGGATATAGAAATGTGGGACTAAAATTGTAATTTTCAGAAGAATGGATGAAAATGTTGAATTGTTGTGTTTATAACCATGTGAACCATAAAAAATTTTAATAAAAAGATAATTTAAAAAGAAAAGTGCTCGAATTTGTCCTGGAACTATGTATGTGGACCCTGTGTAATAATGTGTTTGTGTTTTCTGGCTTCAGGTGGGACCGGCGGGGTCACAGTTCGGTCTTCTGGCCTGTCTGTTTGTGGAGCTGTTTCAGGGTTGGCAGATGTTGGAGAGGCCGTGGAAAGCCTTCCTCAAACTACTGTGCATCGTCCTCTTCCTCTTCATGTGCGGCCTTCTGCCATGGATCGACAACATCGCCCACATCTTTGGGTTTCTCAGCGGCTTGCTGCTGTCCTTTGCCTTCCTGCCCTATGTCACTTTTGGGACTTTTGACAAGTACCGCAAACGTATCCTCATCGGCGTGTCCATGGTGGCCTACATAGGGCTCTTCTCCTCTCTTATTGTTTGGTTTTATATTTACCCGATTAACTGGCATTGGCTGGAACACCTCACCTGCCTGCCCTTCACAAACAAGTTCTGTGAAAGGTACGATATCGACCACGATATCGGTCACGTGGTGCACTAGCCGCTGACGATGTCAAACTCGGTGGGTGTTATAATCATGTCAATCCTGTTTTTTTTGTATCAGAGGTCTTGGTCTGAATCACTCTACTGTCAGAAAACTTTACTCAACCTTTTTAATCCTCAACCAAGTATGGTTCTAGTAACAGATCGTCGACAGGAGGAGATGCTCAGGATGTCAGAACCGCAAAGAATCGGATGCACCAAAAGAAGAAAAGGTCTAATGGGAGAGGCTGGTTTCAGTTTAATGAGCAGAAAAAGTGACATTACTCTGAAGGAGTTGAACAAAGGTGGTAGACGGCTCCAGCCTACAGTCACTTTAACTCTGGACAGCTTTAACTCTGACCGTCCTCTATTATCCCGGTGACTCTGGATGTTACAGATGCCTTTGAACTCTTGTTTTCACTGGGTTTCACACTACAGGAGCTTCTGCTGCTTTATAACGTTTTCACAATTCAAAATTGTGTTTTTTATGTCCACTCTTTTCTATGTATGCACTTGGCATGTCAGTAATTTCTTGAAGCTGTTCAATGTTTTGCAATGGTGTGTCCCGAGTATTACCTGTGCAGTAATAATATCTACCGAAATAGGAACCGTGGCCCGAAGAGGTGTGTCTAAAACCATTAGTTGCCTTAAAGGTCCAATTTGTAATATTTATGCACATTTATGCAGCTCTAATTATTACACAAATAGAATACAGTTTTGTTCAAAATAATAGCTGTGTGTTTAAAAATGTGAGTAAAGCTCAAAATCATTATAATAGTTTTTATTTCGATGCATTGGGAACACTGCACTTTATATCCTAAATCAAAATTTGAAGAAAAATGTTTATATAATATTAGTTTAGTGATTCACAGGAATGCTAAATCCTGAAGATTTTTCGGTTTAAACAGTAAATATTTGAGTTTCTAAAGAAAAATGCAGACACTGCAATTTTTTTTACAGCCCAATATTATTTTTTCTTCATTTTCTGTCAAATAATTTTAAAAAATTGACAATTTTTTTCACATTTTGATTTAGGATGTAAAGAGCAGTGTTCCCAGTGCATCGAAATAAAAACTATTATAAGGGTTTTGAGCTTTACTCACGTTTTTAAACACACTGCTATTATTTTGAACGCAACTGTAATATCAGTAATTACATTTTCATTGGTGTATAAAATAAATCGTTTGTTTTTTTTTTGTTAAAATACCAGGATGGACACAACACACCCTGGCTATAATGAGGGACCTGTGTGTTTTTTGGCAGCCACTATAGCAATGCAGTCTGCAACGTCATCACTAGATGTCACTAAATATTACACACTGAACCTTTAAACTGAGACTATGCCATCCCCCTACTGTGTACTGCTTGTGATCAGTTCACCTAATGATAATAGATATTTACCAAAGTAATGTCACAAGCAGGTTTTGCATGTTGTTTGAGTCAAACTTTAGATTTCTGTACGTCACTTCTGCGCACTATGTCCGATAACATAACAGTGGTGCCTAAACCATTCTGTACATTTTATCTGTGTTCAGTTAATACAAAAATAATATATTTATTATTGGGCATTTTCTGTTAGATCAAAACAAGTGTCTTTTTTTTTTTGCACTGTATGTTTGTCAAACATCCTCAAAGTGTGTCTTTTTTTTTTTCCTATTTGAGCCTTAATATGCTTGTGAAATTACTCTAAAAGGCTTTTTTTTTTTTTTTTTTTTTAACCATACACTTGTTGGTACTCTCCTTGACATGATCAATACAATAGAACAGTCCTCCAGTATCCTCAGATTCTAAAGATGTCTACATCATATATTCATGTCTGTGCATTTGTGTTCAGATAAAATGCCGTTACTGTTTTGGAGGTCCCTGACAATGTGACATGAGTGTTATATTTTAAGAATTCCTGCCGTTCTAAACCGTTTCCTCACTCGCTCCCAGGTCTGGTTTGTTGTTGCAGATCTGGCATGTGTTGACCCCAGCTGTTAGGAGAGCTACTGGAATGTCTGTTGGGTGGAGGATTATGGGAGTTACTAAGTGAGTTATGGGATTATGTTAGTCTGCGGGCCTGACTTATTGATTGGTGGGTGTTTTTGAGACAGTGAAATGTTAAAAAACATGAACAATAGGTAATATGTTGGAGCTCTTCTATGTCTTTTATGGATTCAAAAACTGTTTCAAGCCATATGCCGTTTTACCACTAGCCCCTTTTTGTTTTTGTTTTTTTAGAGAATGTCTTTACTGTGCCTTTTTATCATGTGAACAAGTGTCAGATTTTACCCACTGTAAAACTCATAATCATGACAGTCGCCCTGTTGTGTTTCCACTGGGACCAAAACATTTCACCTTTTTGTATTTATTGGACTTAAAAAAAGGGAAAGTTTTCGATCATTTTAGGCCGTGCTCAAGGTGCTGTTGGGTTTTGCTTCAGTTTTTTTATGTGGAAATTTTTGTGTTAAAGCAATCATGTCAAAATGAATGAAACTAATAATAAAATGTGTCAGCAATGTTTTCTTTCAGTGCAGATTTATTTTACACATTAATAGATTTGAACCCTTTATTAGGCAAGTGACTACTTTTGGTAATTTCCACATGATTTACAAGACGGTGACAGTTCCAGTGAGGACAGTGAGTCAACAAACTCAGATCCAATGTGGTCTACAGGGTCTGTAAGGCCTACCTCTGCATGAACAGTGACTGGACCTGCTTTGTTAGGTACCATGAAGTAATGGTACTAACATAATGTTCTTTTCACGTTACATGTATTTTTTACATAAAGTACTTGGATTTTTTTTTAGCAACTTAAGGAAACGTACAGAAAAAGATTAGGGCCACTGGGGGTAGAAATGAAGGCCATTATATATTTTTATTATTATTATGAGAAAAAAGTCAGAATTTTGACATTAAAGTCAGGCTTCTGAGTCTTTTTTTTCAAAGTTTTTTCTGACATTTAGGGAAAGTCACCATTGCTTTGTGGCATGCAAGAGTAGTGAAGCAGGCTGACAATGATGGATTTAGTATGGCATTACATTGGATTTTTTAATAAAGAGAATGCGGATACAAGAATTGAGTGCAAAACAACACTCCTCCTGCATGCCAGAAAGCGAAAGTGACATGTTCCCTGAATGTCAGAAAAAAAAAAAAAATCTGAATTCTTTTCTCAGAATTCTGACTTTTCCTCAAAATAATAATTTTAAAAATATATTGGACCTTTTTTTTTTTTTTTTTTTTTTCAATGGCCCTAATCCTCTTCCATACATCAACCAAATATAGTAGCTTCACTTACCTTGATTTTCTACATAAAAAAAATTCTAAATTTTCACAAACTGAATACATTTTGTTGTGTTCTCTAATAACACACAATGGTTGAAAATTTAAATTTCAAAGTATTTCTACGTGCCCTATAAAGGGTTAAATGACACACCTAACGGCAACATAGAAAATAAATCTTTTATTTTTTAAGAACAAAATATTATATAGAAAAAAAAACGTCTTGATTCAAGACTTCAGGAGGCAAAGGTGGCAATTTTCTAAGTGGGAGGAGGAGGGGTCTTCACACATACACTGATCGTTTTGGGGTTATACAGTATAATATAATACATTCTACTACATTAACATTAAAATACATGACCTCCTGGACATGTTTACATACCACCACCAGCCCTGTGGAGCAAGTATGTTTAAATCATCACATAAATTACACTGCTTCATTCTGACACTGCATGCTTAGGTTTTTGTCAGTTCACCATCTTTAAAGGTTAACTGTTTACTTTGGCAGGTTACCGTTTCTTTACAAAGTGTAGCATAAATGTCAGAGAGCCATAAACATCACAGGAGAGCTAAATAAGATAAGGAAAGAAAAAAAAAATACAAAAAGAGGGCAATGAAATAAACAAGGCAGCTGCGTTCTATGGAGGTGTAAATGTCCAGCATTTATCAAAACATGGAAAAGAATATACAAAACATCTGAACCTGTCACCACTGACATTCAGGAGTGCTCTATGATGTGGTTTTTATATTGGAGTCATATTAAGCATGTTTCTGCAGCTGTTGGATGCAGACTGTGTTTTCTCTAAACACACACCTGCTGGAAAAGTCTTGTCCACAGCGACATCGCAGACACAACCACAGCGATGGTCGTCCATGTGCTGCAAAGTTGTTCCGACCACTGCTCATTCATGTTCCAGGACAAAATCCACATCACATCTGTCTATTCTCAGCAGCCGCTGTTACGGCGCATGAAGGCGTGACCTCTGACCGGGTAGAACATCTCAATGAAGGTGAGGGGTCCCACCGTGATGTTACTGGGACCCTGCACCTTGAACCCTGACTTCTGGTAGAAAGGAACCAGGAAGTCTTCACACATGAGCACTGCGCGGCGGACGCAGGGCATGCAGCGGAGGTACTGGAGGTAGCGCCACATCAGGATGGAGCCTTTGCCCTGCTGGCGGAAGGTCCGGTGGACCGCCAGGACGTGGATGTGGACGGTGGTCCCATGAGGCTTATGGAGGGTCAGAGCATCCTGGGAAAAGACAAGGAAGAGAGGAGGTTTATGTTGAGCAAGACACAAGAGTTTCAATAGATGAAAACTGAATGAATCGAACAATCATTCAGCTCAACCTTGGACTCAACATTTCTTTAAAAGACTGATATTTTTCCTTTTTTAAATAGAATTATTCATTTCAAAACATTTCCTTGTGGTCTACGTAACCTGTAAATTCTATGCTTGGGTCTGAATTCTTCATTAATTCAACTCCACAGGTCCGTCTTCAACCCTATTTCTGAGTAATGATGCAAGAAAGGTGGTTTTGAGCACTGGCCCTTTAAATGCAAATGAGCCACTTCACACCCCACCCCCTCTAGGTTGTTGATACTGCTCTAACTTATGTTCATTAATACAACCAACAACTGAACATTTTAGGTAATTGGCTCGAAGTTTGAACATATTTTCAGTATGGACTACAACCACTGCTGCTGACAGACAATTATGTCATAATCTGAGAAATATTAGTTGGAAGTCTTGACCTTCTATGTACAAATGTTGTAACTTAACTAGTTATAGATGTAACAAATTTAAAAAAAATATATATATTTAAATGGGTTGTAAAAATTCACTCAAATTTTTGCCTAAATGAATATAAAGATAACTCTGCAGCACATGGAAGGTTCACATTCAAACTATATGAACTATTACGGTCAAATACACAAACAAATGAACCAAAGACTAATAAAAGTGGGTTTAGCAAAAGTACCCCTTTAAGCTTCATTATAAAAGTTTACAAAAAGAATAATAATAGGTGACATTGACCTACTTTTTCAAGGTCAAGTGGCCTTGTGCAGTTGTAATATCTGAGTACTTTCAAATATAAACATGTGTAATAAGTTTTTCACAAAGCTAATCTGATGTAAATTATAGGACAATAACTTTCAACACTGTGCCCTTGAATGTTTAAATACTGTATATAGGCAACACATTTAGTTTTTCTACAATTTTTTTGGTATTTTTTATTAGAAGCATCTTGTTTTGTCCTATGCTTTGTCTTCTTGTGTCGTATTATGTAAAGCTGCTGAATGTATGAATGTCCCCCAGGATTAATAAATTATCTATCTATCTATCTATCTATCTATCTATCTATCTATCTATCTATCTATCTATCTATCTATCT
>JAPTGZ010000001.1:16687050-16697189 GCA_029814645.1 Fowleria isostigma | reverse complement strand
CCCACCAACCCCCCCCACCAAAAAAAAAAAAAAAAAAAAAAATTGGTGTCTCCTATGTAACAAAAATTATTGAATATGTATAGAACCGAATACCCCTGTACTGAAAACATACTGAACCAAAATTTTCCTCTACTGTTACACCCCTACTCTGTGGATATCTGCACATACTCGGGCTGCACTCAAGGCCAAGGGTTTCCAAGACCATGCATATTATACTATTCAATTTCAGTAATTTCCTTCTTTGTTTTCAATGACTTTCTTCATTTTTGGTAATTTTCTTCTTCGTTTTTGATAATTTTCTTCTTTGTTTTTCATGATTTTCTTCTTTGTTTTCAGTGATTTTCTTCATTTTTGGTAATTTTCTTTGTTTTCAGTGATTTTCTTCTTTGTTTTTGGTGATTTTTTTTTCTTTGTTTTTTGTAATTTTCTTCTTGGTTTTTGTGATTTTCTTCATCTTCTTCATCAGGACCTGCGATGTGACTATTGCGGACACGTACATTGCGACGACGATGCTCAAATGATATATTGTGTTGATAGATATAGTGTTGTACCTTCTCAACCAAAACTACTGGTGAGGTTTCATTTGATAACCGGTCGCTATCAAAGTACAACTGAGCATGTCAAAGAAATCCCATGTGGTAGATATTTAAAAATAAAATGTTATGAATTGAGCCTTCATTAGCTATAGGACACTAAAGCAACAAGTCCATTGAAGCAGCTGTGGAATCACATTTTGGCTTCATTTATTGTTGTTTCGCCTGGGTCAGAACAGACTGTTTGATATTAAGGTAAATATGAGAAAATATTTTTTATGTACTGTTCTTTTAAGCCCAAGATAAAGATGGAGGTTGCTTTTGAGTGGCCTATACCCTGCCAGAGGTGAAAGGACATGATGACTATACTGTTACATTTGGATAATTTGGACTGTTTACATCTTTTTTTGTTTGTTTTTTAGTCATTATCTGCCTCTGGGATTAAATGGGCTAAATCTTAGATACTTAAATAAGCTGAATTGGAAAACAAATGACAAACGTGTTGGTTATTGGATGATAAGATGTTATGCATATATGTTGGTTTATGTGCAGCTATACAATAGATTTATAATTCTTCCACCATAAAGAACCTGAAAAGTGAATGTTTATATTATTTACAATGTACAGACAGTGTTTTGAAGTAGATCTAGTAGCTCTGAGACAAACATTCCTTTTAAATAAAACTCATCCTCTTATTAATTCTCACATTTTGACCCAAAACTGTATCTTGGAAACTACAGTCAGCCAGTATTTTTCTCTTAATGTTTTATTTTATTTTTTTAAAATTTTTTTTAATCAACGACTCAATCTTGATAAAGTTTCACTACTTTTATTCTAGAGGGATTTAACTTGTAGAGTGGTGTGGCTGATGGTGATACCAATGTTACTTTCAGTTTCTTTATTTTGTTTTTGATGTTATTTATACTCTCATTATATAAATATAAATTAACAACTATTTTAAAGTCTGTCAGCCATTTATCACATTACCTTTGAGTGAACTAGGGCTGCACGATATTGGAAAAAACTGACATTGTGATTTTTTTTTTTTACCCTGCAATGTATATTGCGATATGAAAAAATACTCTGGAGGATATAGTAGCTGTGTGGTGCCAATGTAAATGGTCAAAGAAATTAGTTGTGTTACCTCTGATTGTGGCAACAATTGGAAGGCAATGTCAATACAGAACACATATTGTCCTTTCTGTAGCTGAAATTATTCTAGATAACTGGAGTTGCTTTTTTTTGGCACAGTCTTTGTCTTTAGTGATTTTCTCGTGTTCATTGCTGACTTTTCAATATTGTTACCAGCAACTCACTGATTAAGAACAATTGTGATTGGTGATACCCTTGAAACTAGATGAAAACGCGTTGAGTTAATTTTTCTCCTACGTTGCCAGACCTGTGATGTGACTATTGTGCACACATACATTGCGATGACGATGCTCAAACGATATATTGTGCAGCTCTAGAGTGAACACACAAATGTATTATAAGTATATCTGCCACTGTTATCAGTGCAAATATATTATATGCCATTACCAGTGTTGGTTTATAATACTGGCCAATAGTGATAGTCAGTCTGGCTTGTATTGGTGCATCCCAGTGATACCGCACACAGCCCTACTTAAAAAAAAAAAATCGGATAACCCTTTAAGACCATATAACTATTCAGTGAACACAGAAATGTGTCAGGTGAACATCACATTTCAGTGTAGATACTGATGGACGCTGCTGTTGACACTGGCTCATTAGTTTAGTGTTTGTGGTGTATGGTTCTCTGTAGGCAGGATGTCGTTCTGTAATTTAGATAATTTTCTCATGGTTTATGATACTTTTTTGAAACATTTTCCTTGTATTATAACTGCTTGATTTGAAGATACCTTGGGTAATGAGTACTGTGACTTTGACAGTCGACTGTGCATCGCTGAGTGCTGTGGGTGTGTCCCAGTCCACTGTCAGCACTCCCAGACACTGAGCCCTGTTGCTGCAGCACAACCTTGAAATTTCCACCCAAGGACAGAACAGAAGTGTTTTGCAGCAGGTAGCGAGCTGTGGACACACCCAGGGGACAGTGGTGCAGCGTTTGTGTCCAGGGGTCCGTTTCACAAAGCAGATTTAGTGAAAACTCTTGAGTCTGTTAACCCTACTGAAATGAGGGAAACTGAGTTTTCCGTTTCACAAAGCAAGGTAACTCAAACCAGAGATAGAAGGAGTAACTCTAGCCTGTTTCACAGAGAGAGGTAACTTAAGCTCTTGGTCAGTTACCGTAGTAACAGACTCCATAAAACTAACCTAGTCTGGGCCAGGTTTTTCTCAATGAAACCTCGAGTTTCTCTCTGTCTCCGCCTCTTTCAGCCACATACGATATTTGATTTCCTCATTTATTCATTCAGCAGATGAGTTTTGGCACAACATACAGTAGTTCTGCTGTCTGTTATTAAAAAAAAATACAGTCAGTAGGCCAATATTAGAAGTCGACTTTGGACAATGCATGTTCTTTTGACAATGATCCTGTTGATGAAGGTGCAGCATTTACTGCGCAGGAAATTAAATACTTGTTGGGAGATGGTCACCAGACTGCACATAGATGTTATGACATTTCTAGACAGTTATCTTTTTGAGCAGTATCATTTCACATCACAGTCCATCATTTACATACACAATGTAATCTGTCCTTACATTTGAACATTACCAGTAGTAGTCATGCTCTCACCAAGGTTATAATCATTAATGAAAACTAACGAAATAATGAAAACTACAATTGAAAAAACATTTTCGTTAACTGAAATATGTTAAAAACAATAATTAAAAGAAAAACTGACACTTTCGTGTTTCCGAAACTAAAACATATTGAAATTATAGATGAAATGGCTTTTGTTTTCATTTTTGTCAATCGATTTATAAACCTTTGGGACTGATATGAAATAGATTAATTTTGCTCTAGTAGTGAACTGAATATATTTTTAAAAAATTGTATTCTTTGTTGAGTTTTATTACATACTATGATCTTTTTGAATCCTGCGCCTGACAAATAACCTAAAATATGACAAAAACTAATACTAAAACTACTAAAAACTAAACTAAAACCAAGCATTTTTGATAAAAGGAAAACTAACAAAAACTAGCAAACCTCCTCTAAAAGCTAATTAAGACTAACTAATTAGAAAAAAAGTCAAAATGAAATAAAACAAAACTATAATTAAAAACGCAAAACTATTATAACCTTGCTTCTCATATCCCAGCAGACATTGTGTGTTGTGCTGTGTTTTTTTGCAAATGGTAGTTTTTTTGCATAACATTGGAGATGCAGAGCACTTGAGTAAGGCAGGACAGTCAGAAAAGTGTGCCTCAATCATTAATCTGTAATATTATTGTGATTGCAAAGAACTATATTAAACTTACGCATTGACCCAAGCAGCAATGTTCTCACCACGCTGTATCCCTCTCTTTTGCAGCTGCTGCAGTGTTTCACTGTTTACTTAAAACATGTTCAAATTTGCCGTACGAGTGCATTATAATTTCCAGCTCTAGCAGGGTGAAAAATGTAGCTGTACTCTTCCCTGTTGCCATGGTGACTCGTCGAATGGGGGCTCTATTGATGCTGCCTTTTTTTAGTGGTGGTGCACGCGCTGAACTCCAGGTGAAACTACTCCGAGTTGATCAAACTAACTCAAGAGTTAATCAGCTGTTCTGGAACTGAAAACTCAAGAGTTTCCTGTCTCAGAGTAGATCAACTCAGAGTGCAGGGTCAGACTCAGAGTTTGCTGAACCTGCTTTGTGAAATGAACCCCAGATATATGTCATCGATAGCCTAAAGTCATCATCACATCATGCACCGATGAAGAGACCCGACGCTGAACCATAATCTGGGAACTCCCAGTAGACTGGTCTGAAGGTGGTGATGCAGCAAGTGTGGTGTGCTGCGTTTTTAATTAAGAAGCATATCAGAGCAGAGGGGTCGAGGTGAGCTGCGATGAGCTCCTCCCCTGGAAACGGCAGCTCTGTGAATGTGGGGGTGGAGCAGGTGGAAGAGGCTGAGGGGGCTGGTGGGGTAATTACGATGACAGGAGAGGTGCAGCAGGGCCAGAACGGCGGTCCACCGCTGTGCATAAAGACGCACGGTGATGAGAGACTTAAAAATACGGAAGAAAAAGACGACCTCCATCCCAAAATTATAAGATGTTATCATAAAGAAGGCCTCACTGGGGAGAAGGTAATGAGACAAGGAGACCGTTTGCTACCAGATGGCTCTTATGGTAATGTGAAGGCTCCCTAAAGCGATAGGGCCCCACCTTCTGCTGTCTGATGGGCTTCTGTCTTCACTGTCACTACTCTGCCCTTTCCCATTAGCCCTCACTCCGCAGCATTACTCTGCAGTCTTGCAGCTGCTGTTTCTGAATTCTGCCACCGCAGATTGCTCAAAGTGTTAAAAGCAGAGAGTAAATTTCACTCGGTTGCTTGTGTGTCTGTGACCCCGCTGTCACATTTCCAAGAAAAAAAAATTCACTACTTGATTTTTGTTAGCCTTTTTTAATGCGGCAGGCATTCAGATAATAAAAAAAAAAAAAAAAATCAGTGTTATAAATAAAAGCTTGAGTTATTAAGTGACCAAATATGCTGTTATACTTTTGTGTTTTAAAGGGTTTGGACTGTACAGAAAAATCTGGAAACAATGAGAAAACAAGCAGGCTTTGAGGAGTTGTGGGAAAATAAACCCACAAAATTTAGGAAAAGTAAAAAAAAAATTAGCCTCAGAAATCCTGTATAGGAGCACCTACAGCAGGGGTGTCAAACTCATGTTTGCTTAAGGGCCACAGAATATGAAAAAAAATGGGCTGGACCAGGAAAATTACGCTTCAAAGTTTTCTGTGTTTTTTAGTAGAAAAAAGTACAATTCCGTAATGAAAATATATACATCTAGGAATTGTACTTGAATGTAACATAATAAATGATAAACTACGGTGTAATATTATAAACATTGCACTTAATTTTCTCAAGAATTTTTAGGTTGCATCTAATTTCATTTTAAATAGGAGCAATCTGAAAAGTCTCAAGAAAAATAAGTACAATATTTACAATATTACACCTTTATCATTTCTAAATGTACATCACAACTTACAGATTACAGTCTATCTACAAATACACAAAACATTTAAGAACAGGCTGAATATTCTTAAAATTCCACATACTTCTCTGAAGACATTTCAAGTTATTCTAATTTTTTATAAAAGGCTAGTCTGTAAATGTAAACATTTTTGTGTAATTGTCCTTTTTTTACACTAAAACAATGAGGAAAAATTGACAATTTTCATTATTTATAGGTTATTATGATAGTATTTTACTGGTCTGGCCCACTTTAGACTGAACTGACCTAAAATAATTTTAACATCTTTAATTGTTAATATCTTCATTGTAATTTTTGCATTTTACAAATTCATCCTAGGGGTTGGATTGGACCCTTTGGTGGGCCGGATTTTGGCCCCTGGGCCGCATGTGTGACACCTGTGATGTAGAGCGACCGAGGGGAAAGAAGCAATCGCTAAATTTGACATAATGTTGTTTTTCTGCATGAGGTAACATTTGACTCTGACCTGAGCCACAGTTGATACTTTGACAAAATCCAAATTTGTGCATTTTTATTGAAAGTGCAATTTAATAACATCGGTGTTTAACTGGACATAGAAAGACCCAGACCCATAATATGACTGTGTAATAGAAGTTGGTGATATGATGAAAAAGTGGAATCTTAACTCTGTGATATATATGACTGGAGGAACATATTTACAGGTAATATGTTGCTTTTATTAGGCAGGAAAGATCTTCCAGGGAATTATCTTGAAATTTTGCCTCAGAGGTGTGGAAATTAAATGCACATGAACCCTAGTTGTAGAGATGCCACATAATCAGTTACTTGGTTGTTTGTGGAGCTTTGCAGCTAAATAAAACGGCAAATGGAAAAAACAAAAAGGACTTTAAACAGCTTGTATATGTGCGAAAATGGCCCTGATTTTATTTACAAGTTGAAATATATTTATTGGATTTCTAACAGCTTGTAAAGCAGTAATTAGAAGAAAACAATAAAAATATAGCTGTCAGCATTTGGCATATCCTCTGCTAGTTGAAGATGTGATAAAATGTAAATAAAAGCTATGGGAATGGACAGAGTGAGCGAGTGCTGCAGGTGATCCATCCTCTGACCTCAGACTGACTCCCATCTGTCACCCAGAGGCCTTGCAACACCCACATTGACCTCCACAATAAAAGCACCTCTGGCCTGAAGCAGAACGACATGTGTCTCACCTCACCATACAGATCCTATCCATCCTCTGATGCTGCCATTCTCCTCTAGTCTCCCTAAAACATTTTCATTCAAGACTGCCAGAGTGGGACAGATAACATCTTACTGCTAAAGTGCTTTTTAGATACGAGGTAAAAGTGGTTGGACTGAGTTTGGATTTTTCTTACACATGCTGTCTGAACTGCTCTTGTGTTTGCGTTGTTTTGATTCAAGTGACCGTTCATGCATCATGCAGCTCGGCAGCTTTACTCACATTCTCATTGTGATGAACTTATAGCTGAGCAAATGTAGTTTGTTTGGTTTTGAGATGGCCCTCAGCGATATAGTGGCTCCAGCAGTTTCCTACTGAGCCCACTCCAGTGACCACATTAGCTGTTGGTATTTATTTAAGGCCACACACGCTGATTAACTTGGCACCAAAGCTATTTATTTTGCTTGTTTCGGTCTGCACTTTTCTCTTTTCAATCCTCATGGAGATCTTTTGTGTGCTTTTGTTAACCTTCTAGATTGCAGTGGTTAGAAAAAATGGGGTGGGAAGTAGGTTTTCTACAAGTCCATGGATCCCTTAACAGTAGAACTGCTTTAGCTTTTGCAGCTCAAAAGAGTCAAATGGTCAATATCAGTAACAAATCCACGGATCCGAGCAGGTTGCACTGTTAATGCTCTGCAAGTGAGAATCAGTTGTTGATATGGATTCTTCAGCGCTGTCTGCAGGTGCTGCAGGTAGGCTGGCAGACGTTGGTGTAATCTGGGACATGAGGTTGTTGCCAAGGCCCGCCCAACAGCGCTTTGGATTGCATAGCCATGGTGGTGGTTTTGAGCAGGTGCCAGGCAGCAAGCACAGGAACACACACTCATAAAGCACACATGCCATCAGCCACTGAGCTAATGTAGAAAACAACAAAAGCAGGATGAATGCATATAATGGTCCACATGAAGTGCACCAAAATCACTGTGTAACATGAGAGAAAGCAGGGGGAGTGCAGCCCAACAGCTCATAGGCTCAGGGTTTAAGATTTAAAGGGGGTCAAAGGCAGTCTAATTGGAGAAATGATGCATAATATTAATACTATTTTCATGTTGTATAATTGGGCGCACAAGAATGGGTTTCAGAATGTATGTATGTGTATCTAAAGAGGGAGCATGTTGCCTCCATTGAATCAGCCATCTTGTAGAGAGTCTCCGAGCAGGCCTCCTCTTCTTCTATATGTAATTTTTTTTGCAGCAAGGTGCACTACTGTTCCAATGTGTGGACCAGAGGTAATGGTCTGTTAAGTAAAAAGCAAAGAACAGACAAAACTAACACTGATGCAGCTTGGGGCCTTCATTTTTTGTATATTGAGGAAAACCTGCCATTTACAAAAAAAAAAAAAAAAACAACCCAAAAACCAACTAGTGTGGCGGTGATATCACCTGCAATAAATAAGCAAACCTACGTCACAATCGCCACCTATTTACATTAGTATCCAACTGGGGGCTTCATCTGATGCTGAATAAAATTACTTTAGTCTTTTTTTTTTTAATTGTGATTTGTTCATTTCACAATTAGGATAAAAATATAAATTATTGGGCAGGTCACATAGTCAGACCAACTTTGAGGTATTTTCAGTAATTCATTGATCACTGCCCTGCAGAGGACATTGTAGTGTATTACTTCTGGTTCACCTCCTGGCCTAAATATTAAAGACATGTTAATTGTTAAAAGTGTGTTGATTTTTTCTTGGATTTATTATACTTTAGCTTATGCTGTAGAACAGTGGTTTTCAAAATGGGGGCTGCTAAGGAGCACTAGTTGAATCTAAGAAAGTTAATAATAATGGATTAGATTTATGGCGCTTTTTTATTAAGGCATACTCAAAGCGTGTACGATGGATCCATTATTCATTCACTCATACTGTGGTGGTGGTAAACTACACTTGTAGTCACACTGGGGCACACTGACCGAAGCGTGGCTGCAAATTTGCACCTATGACCCCTCCAACCACCACCGAACATTCATATGCATCCATACATCAGTGTGAGTCGCTGCACTGGAGGTAAAGTGGGTGAAGTGTCTTACCCAAGGACACAACAGTACATGACTGGGACAGAGCAGGAACCAAACCACCAACCTTCCAGTTATTGGACAACTTGCTCTAAATCCTGAGCAACAGCCGCCCACGATAAAATTGGAGAAATGATGAGAAAAGATGCAAAACAAAAGAACATACAAAAATAGATGCTAATTATCAAGGATTATTCTGAATATACAGTGTGGAAACATGTTGGTTAATAATATTCTTATACTAAACAAATGTAATAATTATTGTATAGTGAATAAAAGTAAGAAAACACATTCTAAAAGTCAATGGTTCTTGACATATTTTGTAGTATTGTCGATAGGTTTGTAAAGGGGGGCCCCGGCCAGAAGCTAATGCTGTTTGGGAGGCCTTGGCATGGAAAAGTTTGGGAACCCTCTGCTGCAGAGAACCTGACCTTGATAACTCTAATCTGAGGGCGACTTGTGTTGATTTTGTTTAAACTTTCTATTCTATAAACTGTTACTTTTACTGTCTATGTCTGTGTTCCCATGATGCGTGTTTGTTGATCAAACATCATAGGAGGAGAATTCGGTCTCAGTTGATTCAAATTTATTGTCACTTAATGAAAAAAACAAATTTTACAGAGCTCTGGGTGTCAATATCCTGTCCCTAGCGCCAACAGAAGGATTGTCAGGGCACGAAGTTTGACACATCTACCGCTCCTCTCACCCAGTTCTTATACCCTAGACGAGGTTTACTAACAAATGTCGTCAGATTCTGATTGGTCGACGGTGTGGCTCAGGGCGTTCACTGATCACCGATTGGTCACACCCCCACATGTGTTCCCCAGTTAGCAGGCACTAGCTGGAGGAATGTACCTGTGATAAGAAAAGCACGTAGACATGCATAGAGAAGCATAGAGGAGTCTCGCAAATTCAAGGCTGTGCTACTTCTTATTTTAGAATGGTGAGTTCTCCCAGCACCAACTTGCGTACTTCTCCTGCTTAATAATTCAGTAGCTTATTGTATGCTTTGGTGTCAACTTTAAGTGCGGCCCAATTTCTCATAAGTTTAATCAACATTGTATCTATAGTAAAAACAAAATGTGAGAAGTGTTTACTCCCACATACACACAGTCTCTTCAACATTTCAAGGCTGTATTCACATTGTCTTGTCTGCACCTGTCCCAAGTACAGGCTGTCCTCACATTTACACACACACACACACACACACACACACACACACACACACACACACACACACACACACACACTCACACACACACAC
>JAPTGZ010000001.1:16659886-16673814 GCA_029814645.1 Fowleria isostigma | reverse complement strand
TCAGACCTGGCTCTATCATATGACATAAGAATCAGCATCCTAGGACAAAAGACAAATTTTGACCTGAACCCCCTATTACATGCACAATATTATTTCTGTTGGCAGAAACATTTAAATATTAACGTGTAAACATCAAACATACAAATGTGCATTGAAGATGCTAACTAAACACAATCCACCCATGCCTTCATGTCACAGGTGTTTCCCATGGCAGAGCCCACTCAGATACATTCTTCATGTATTTCAGTGGATTTGTGTTCTTGATGATGCTATTGGTTGTAAAAGTGTTTACTGGTTTATGAACTTATTGTTGGCTAGCGGAGATGTTGGCATACTCACTAGTAATCACGGTTGTTTGTGTTACGTAGGTGTGTTTGGTTGGTTATAGCTGGTTTTGTATGATACTTGTGTGATTCTTGTACAGTAAATGTTAGCCTTGGGATGATAGTGTGCTAATGCTAACGGGGATAGGACACAGTAACAGGTGGGAGCTGTTAAGATATTCCTTTATTAGTCCCACAAAGGGAAATTCCAGGAGGGGACCTGGCCAGATGGATGGACCTCCCCTCGGCCATCAAGATGGACGGATTACGATGACACGCTGGCGATCTGAGGCTCTGTTAGCTGCTAACTGTTGGCCTGAGACCCGGTCTGCAGCCGCTAGCACCGCGCTGCTAATATAGCTGTGAGATCATAGCTGGGCTCCACGTCCGGTGCAGTTGGGCAAAGCCCCGGCTCATAGCCCACTATCCTCAGATCTCCGGAGCGCTGTCCACGTGGGTGCCTTCCACTATGTTTTCAGAGGCAAACATTGTAAACTGCGCATGCACGCCTGGAGTGCTGCTGCTTCTCCAGGAAATAAGCAGCATCAGCATGAGTTTTCAAAGTGTGGTAATCAAACACGGTTTTAATGCTAATTAGAATTTGAATGGTAATACTGTCAGGATTTTTACCGCTGTTTATTGTTATACTGGTTATCATTACATCCCTAATTAAGGGTCTAGTAAGGGTAGACTAAGGTCTTGCAGAATAAGGTATTAAGAATTTATAATGATTAACAAATAGTTAGTACACTACTAATATACACGTCAGTAAGCAACTAATTAATGGTGAACATCTGTGTCTTAATATAAAGTGTTACCAGAAAAACATTTCCAAACAACACTTAGTTGTATATTCACATGAGTCATAATTTTCAGCTGGAGGCCATGTTATGGTGTCCAGGGGTGTGTGTGAGAGACCCAGGGCGTTATGGTGTCGTATTCGCTCTAGTTCCAGTTGGGTAAATGGTATTGATTCAGGCGCAGTGTTTTGAACTGGTGAGAAAATGTGTTGCTACAGTAGCGCACTGCAGCAGGATGCGCTGACAGAATATTAACGAGGCTGTGTGTACCGTCCGAAATGTTTTATACCTCAGAGCTACTTCTGCTAAAATGTTCTGATGAGGAGTCAGGTGTATGTTGTGTTGTGTACACCAACCTCCAGCAGTAAAGACATTAGGAGCAGACAGGCTGCCGTTTAATAGATTACAAGGGAACATGGCGACACATCGATCGTATCCCCTACACACACACACACACACACAAACACACACATAGTCTTTACTTGCTTTCCTTCTCCCAGAATTCAGTGGAGTAGAGTTACAGCACAAAACACAGCACTGCCAAGGACCTGGGAGAGAGTGTGTGTGTTTGTGTGTCCCTGCTAGCCTCAGTGAGATGTTTGGACTCACACTTTTCACTTTAAGATCTGAAATTTCAAGCTGAAATTGTGGAATATAGACACTATTGGCTATTTCTGCACCACTGAGTTCTTACAAGTTTCTCACACCACAGTGGTACAGTGTTAAAGTGTTTGATTACATCTGTTTGGTAAACTTAACGTCTGCATCGGGTACTTTTTGTCATCAGGCGTCCAGCCAGTGTGCCAGCTCTGTGTCCTTTTCTCATCTCATCTCATCTCATCTTCTTCCGCTTATCCGGGGCCGGGTCGCGGAGGCAACAGTCTAAGCAGGGATGCCCAGACTTCCCTCTCCCCAGACACTTATTTTGGTATACTCTCTGCACAGTAAAAAAAACAAAAAAAAAAATCTGCTTTTCATGCAGCAGGCTGCTGTTTTTAATTTCTCCACTTCTTATACTGCTAATTACACCCTCCTCCTCTATCTGTCTCTGCCCAAAGTTGGAGATACTTTTCTGTGAACCTGCAGCCGGCAGAGCTCTGCTTGTAAATCAAACACTGGTCAGCCCCCACTCATTAAAATGACTCTGATGAACAGTGTTTTTCTTTCATGATTGCTCACTTTCTGCAGACATGCAACACATACAAAATCTATGTCAAAGTTTGATAAGTAGTGATTCAAATTACTAAGATCCCAAGAACTTTTGTGGATAGTTTTGGCTTCTGTTGGTCATGTTTGGTTTATTAAGTTGTTAATTTATTCACTATTAGGGTTGTTTTTTAATATTGCTATAACCATATATTTGCATTTATAATCACCATAAATCATTCTGAACCTTTGATCAAGATATAACTGGAATATGCTGGAAATGTGTGAACTAGAGCTGCACGATATTGGATAAAACTGACATTGTGATTTTTTTTGTTTTACCCAATGACATATATTGTGATATGAAAAATATTCAGGAGAATATAATAGTTGTGCCAATGCAAATGGCCAAACAAATCAGTTGTGTTACTGTTGGTTGTGTCAACAGGTGCAAGGCAGAACACGTGTTTCAGTATTATCCTTTGTGTAGCTAAAATAATTTCAGATAACTGATGTTACTTTTCTTTTTGGCACCAAGTCTTTGTTTTGGTGATTTTCTCTTGTTTGTATCTTATTTTTCAATGTTGTTACCAGCAACTCACTCTATGTGCAGGGGCGTGGTCTGCTTTAGCAAACTGATTAAGAAAGATTATGATTGGTGGATCACTGCACACAGTGTGTGTCAGGAACCCAGGCTGAAATTAGATTAGAACACATTGAGTTAAGTTGCTTCTTACATTGCAGGACCTGTGATGTGACTATTGCACACACGTACATCATGACGATATGCTCAAACAATATATTGTGCATCTCTATTGCGTGTAATGTTGAAAACAATCAATGCAGAACCAAAACATGATCATTTTTTCATCTTGACTGAGACAATTTAAAATATCCAAGTGTGGAACTGGGGATGTAACGATTACCGGTATAATGATAATCCACAGGAGTATTCCTGACAGTTAGTGTTACCGTTTCAAATTTTAATCATCATTAAATCTGTGTTTAATTACCTCACTCTGAAAAACTCAGAGATACTGCTCATTTCCTGGTGGAGCAGCATCACTCCAGGCACACATGCAGTTTGCAGCATTTGGCTTCTGAAAACATGGTGGATGGAAGGCACTCACATGGACAGCACTCCAAGCCCCCCCCCACACACACACACACACACTAAAAGGTTTAATGTGGATAATGTTTCTGTCACATTACTTTGTTTAAAATGGTAGTGTTGCTTTTCTATGCACATTTGATTGCTAGATAAAGGTACATGAGAAGGTGAAAGTGTTCTTTCTTTAACAGTTCTTAAATCTGTAAGGGTAGATCTAGTCCTGAGAAAAGTAATGTAAAGACAAGTATTCTTGGTTCTCATCCACAATTTGTGGAAAGTGCAGTTTCCTCTTATGGCCATAAGATGCCATCTTTAATGCACATTTGTATGTATTATGTTAATATTTGAATGATTCTGCCAACAGAAAGTACATTGTGCGTGTTTTTTTTTTCTTCAAATAAAAATTGGTTCAGTTGTTTCAGTGTGTATATATAAGGACTCTTTGAACCTTTTGAGCACATTTCAACATTTGTGTGATAATAATGAACTGTGATCATATTGGTCACAATAACTGTGATATGAAATTTAGTTCAGTATGTGCCAAGAGGTCAATAAGTAAACATTTGCTTTAAGGTTTTAAATAATCCCTGATGTTTACTTCAGGGATTATTTAAGGTTGTAAATAATCCCTGAAGTAAACATCAGGGATTATCTACAACCTTAAAGCAAACTAAAAATTTTACCTTACAGCTAAGCAAATGAGTGTAGAGCAGATTTAATCCATATGATAATATAGATCCAACTGTATGCATACATTTTTATGTAAAAGTTTTCAGTCAAATATCAACAAAAGCCATCAGAGCAGTGAATCCTTTCACATACCTGAAGGTACATGTTCCATAGAATCCTGCAGAAACAGAATTTTCCCTAGTACTGTTTTTTTTTCCCCCTTTTTGTTTTTTCTTTATGATCACCATTTTTACTTCTTACACATAAAGACCTGTGCCTCAGAGCCATATATTATATGATTTATAATAAAGAAAGGGCGTGGGGCCCAGAACAAGCACATCAAACACATTACATCATATTACAGTCATGTTTAATGTATGATCATTGCTCTTGTACATCTTATGGATCAACAGTGTAGATAATGAAAGCTGAAATGCCGCAGAGATGCTGAGAGGAATGAAGAGTGGCAGCTACTGGTCCTGAATAGTAAATGGAAGGTAGACATGTGAATGCTGGGTGTCGGCGCAAGGGGGTTTAAATGAAAGCCAGGGTTGGTTTTGGACCAACGGTACCTAAGCTTCTGAGAGGAGGAGAAGCAGTGCTGTGTTGTGAAGTGGGTCAAAGAAATAGACCATGTATGTGTGTATTCCTGACGGGGTTCGCACATAGTCTGAGATAATACATGGCACAAGGGCAGAGTTTGACAAGATTAGTGTGCCAACTGGATAAGTGATTTATAACCTGAAGGTTTAATTAACTCTACACCTGAGCTCTGACTTGGGACACGTTTCTTGTTAGATTCTTGACTGGTTGTACATAAAATACTGCTTTGATGGGTGGGTTGACTTTATGTTAATGCCGCTTGTAATATTATCAAAAACAACTTTAAAACAAGAAGGCTATGTGACCACACTCCCTCCAGATAATGGTACATATCATAATGTTACATATTTTCTGTCATTTTACTTGATGAGTAACATGTAGAACCGGATCAGATCAAAGATTCACAACTAGACAAGCTGAAAACTTGTGCCTACTTGCAAAAGGCTCTCTGGGACATTTTCAAAACCTGCAGGTTCACATTTATACATTGAGGCGAGATGGTGTATTATATGTACAGGGAAGTTACTCACTACAGTTGCATTTTTTGGTATTGATGAAACTGAAACATAAAAAAGAAGAAACTATTAAGCAGGGGGTGTAACGGTACAGAAAAATTTTGGGTTTGTATGTTTTCCATCCAGGGTCTTTGGTTCAGTTCATTTTCAGTGCGTTTTTAGTACAATTAAGGAGACCAATGAAGGGGATGGGGTGCGCTTCGTAACTAGCTGTGGAACACATGACATTTCTACAAAACATTGTTCAGTCATTTGTGCATTAACAGACACCCCTGTTGACGTATGTCTTTTTGAATGTTCAATTTTTAATCTATGGCAGATTTTGTAATTTACTAAGTGTTCTTGAATACCTCACAGTATTCTCTGAGGTGAACGTGACCTCACGCCATAACAGAGAAGCGGTGAAAGAGGAGAGGAACAACCCCACTGGATTTTGCCAACTTGAGTTAAAAAATAGTTTGGGTTTTTTTTTTCTATAAATGAACCTGTAGTCTCTTGTGCCACAATGCTGAAACATAGAAAATGAAAGTTAACATGCTTCAAACGTCCGACCTGGCTTCTGTGCGTTGCGCTGAGAATCTGCTGCTGCAAAACCCTGCACTGCCGCCCTGTTTACTGAATGTTTGTGTTTATCACATAAGCTACATGTATTTTTTCGGTACACGTCTGAACTGAACCGAAGGCCCCACACTAAATCAGTTCAATACAAAGGAGTGCACCTAGGGGTGTAATGGTGCAGAAAAATTTTGGTTCTGTACGTTTTCGGTACAGGGGTCTTCAGTTCAATACCAAATAATTTTGATACCTTTTCAGTACAGTGGAGGAGACCATTGAAGAAGGTGGGGGGGGCATAGGGGAGGTACGTATATAACCATAACGACCAAAAAATAAAAGTAAAACTTAACACACTTCAACTGTCCGACCCAGTTTCTGTGCTTCTGTTATACTCTCTGGTACTGAGAATGCAGCATCACTGTGACTTCAGAATGGGTTCTGCTTGTGGCCGCCCTGCTTCCCAAGTGTTGGCATTCTCACATAGGCTACACGTATTTGTTCGATACACCTCTGTATTGTATTGATATTTATTTGCATGACTATTGCTTTATATACACACATTTCAATCTTATGGATACAATTTTTTTTGACAGTTTCCTTATCCCATAAGGTAACCCTGTTTTGTGTCATGTTCACTGTCTTTCAGAGTTGTTAGTTTTTCATCTTCATGCAAGTCCTCACTGCATTTATGCTGTGTGGAAGAACACATATTGTAGGTTTCTCACAAAAACAAAAGAACTACAACAGATGCTTCTCTATTATCGCATATATTTCTCAGTAGTGTTTAATGAAGAAGGAAATGCATCCAACACATTCGGAGCTTAAAACTTAAAAACTCCACTCAAGTGGCTGAATGTGACAGCAAAATTAGAAAAAAAACAAAAAAGGTCCTGTTGTGTGTCTCTCTTGGCTCATTGCTTTCGATCAATACATGTTTTGGCTTCATCTGTCCATCCCGCAGACTGCCTCATCTTTAAACTATATCACATTTCAGTTCCTATTTTTGTGTCCCTGTGTCGAATGCTAATTGATGGTGAAAATCTGTTTGCTGACCGGGTCTGTTGTCGCCCTTCTGGATTATGACACTGAAGGCTCATGCAGTGTAACCCAGTGAAATGTGTCTCCCTGTTTAGACGGTGACATTATTTTATCTGCTGTCAAAGACAGTGTAGCTCTGCTGACTGGGCAGGTTGCAGCGAGCAGCGACAGGACCAGGGTGTGACAAATCACTTATGTTGTCATGGTCCAAATGTAAATGTGATTCATGACTACTCGGTTAATTCCTCTTTGTGAAGTTCTCTGAAGTTCATCACAGGGTCACAGTAGTAAATACAATTCTGAAAAAAGAAAATGAGTTTGAATACCAGTGGCAGAAACATCATAGTTGAGGTCACCCAACTGTCTTGGCCACCATTTTCTAAACTTGTTTTTTGCTTTTCCTTTTACAGCTGAAACTTGAAGATCGATCCATTGTCATTCGGGACATCGTGCGACGAAACAATTCTAATGTAAGCACAGTTCTCAATGTGAGTCTTTTCTGTGACGATAACCCTTCTTTTCACTTCACCTCTCCCATTCTGTCTTATAACTTCAAGCTTTCGTTTAATTAGACTGGCTCTTTGTCAGTCTTGTCACTTCTCATGGCTCTGTTCCATTTGCTGCATCAGACATGACTGGAATAAAATCACAGGTAGACACTTAGAGAAAACTAAAGGCAAACTTTTTGTGTTACAGCAAAGTCACACATCACTATGAAGGCTTAAATATAGTTGAGTTTTTCTTTGAAGTCCACTTTAAGACTCTCTGAGCAGAAAGCAGTGCTTGTTATTTTTAATTTGAAGGTGTGCTCAATGTGTTTCTGTTGCGTTGCAGGACAACCAGTGTGGTATTGTGACCAACATTGATATTGAATGTGCGGTGAAGCTAGTGGGAACAAACTGTGTGTTATATCCAGTCAACAGCAAAGACCTGCAGCACATTTGGGTAAGAGAGAAAACTCCTCCATCAGGTCTTCACAAATTAACTTTATAGGGTTGTTTTCTAAAATTGTCTCCTTTTTAACAATGTTATTCTTGTCTTCTATGTTCTGTTGTAGAAATATGATCTGGTAAAAAGAAGTGATGAGTTGATCTAAAAGTTAGCTTTTAGCTTCCCATCAACAATTGACAATTTGTTTTTGTTTTGGCATATAGACTGTATTGTTAAGTAGTTGCTAAATATGTGTTCTCCTATGATTAATCAGTTTTTTAAATTGAACCTTTAGTTAACCAGGAAAAGTCTCATTTAATTTCATTTCCATAAATGTACAGTACTGTGCACAAGTGTTGGGCAGCCTTTAGATTAGATTTGTTGTTTTTGCAGGGTTGTAATTGGTGCCTTTATTTCTAACATGAAATATGCAGAAATATGTGCACAGTATTGAATAACACACACAACTGTTAGAGAAAATCTGTACGAAACAGCTTTTTCAGGTAAAGTCAGTATTTAGTGTGAGCTCCATTTTGATTCAGTAAATCTTTACCTCTCTTAGTTGGACTGTGAGTGTTTTCTTAAAATATCTTGTGCCTAATTACACTTGCATGACCACTCATTTTTTGCCTTAGATGTATGGGATCATCTGGATAGAGAAAGGGATACAAAAAAAATTATATATGAGATTATTTAAGAAAACCTTCAGATATTCAACCCATGAGAGTTAAAAATAAAGTTACAGATAAAGACACACACCCATTATAACCCTGTAAAAACAGCAAAAAGGCTGCTGAGAGAAAAAAATGAATTTCACCAAAAAAAATCAGTTTCATGAAGTGCTTTTTTTTTTTTTTTTTTACAGTTTTTTGCAAAATGAGTGAGTGCACACACAGCAAATAGAAACACTTTTTTAAAAAAATGATTGTGACTACATTTAACACACTTGATTAACCAGCTGATCAGCCAGCTTGCTACATCTTCCCACATGTTCAGATTCACTGTGAAAAACATGTCTGGTACAACAGGTTGTGTTGACTGAGACCAGGTCATTCCTCCTGTCTCATCTGTGCAAAAGTCATCACAGTCACTTAAAATGGAAAATGTCAACAGATTCCTCTGCTTCTTCTGTTCATTAGAACCATGTGTAACGTAGCATACAGCGCCACCTGCTGGTGACTTAATGCATCCTACGGGATTTCACGCAAACCAGTTTACAGAAATACATTTAATTTGCATCTTTATTTTTGTAAATTTTCTAAGGTTAGCTTCAATTTTCCAGTATATTTTACCTGAAATGTGGTCATTCTAAGAGCATTTTAGCCAGTACAGGTAACAGATTCAGTAGCATTTAATAACATTAGTAACAAACTATCAACACTAATATGAATATAAGCTCATCAGAATTTAGCTTTAGTAACTTTAAAGTGACTGGGTTCTGGTTCCATGCAGTTAGTGCAGCATATGTTAACACACCTTTACTGTTCAGTATGGACTTTGAAGGACCAGATGGTATAAAGAAGTCCATGGACAGAAGGTTTTTGTGACTGATTTCTGTAGCAGCACCAAAAATAGTCTTGATAAATAAGACGGTGTTGATGGGTAAGTCTATAGTGGATGAGACAGGCCATCCAGTCACAACATACAATGAAAAATGATGAGTGATGGATTTATATTGGTTAATGAACCTCAGTGCTCCATGGTAGACGGTGCCTGTACATTATATAACATTGCCATAGTCCAGTAAATTACACAGTTATTCCTAGGACATGGGGAAAATCAGGATACTTTGGTTCTGTAAAATGAAAGTGATACCAAATCCATTCCATATCCATCAGAGCCAATATGTTGGATAACTTTTGGATTTGGTTGCTTTTTTTTTTTTTTTTTTGATTAAAAAACCCACAGAGCTTCTTTATGATCCTCTGCGCATTGATAAACACATTTATATAACTGCTTTTGTGTTATAACACTGACTTGCTTCAGTTGTTAGAAGATTGGTCGGAAGAAGAGGTTATAATGACAGACCTCTGTAGCTTTGGTTAAAACACACAGTGAAACTGTGAGCTATGACTGTAATAAAATAACCTGAATGAACACCTAATCTGTGTAAAATTGACTGTTCTAATTGTTTTCCAGTCATTTATGTACAACGACTACATTGCCTATGACTTCTGGCTGGGGAAGGTGTACGACCTGACTAATCACATCATCCTGAAGCTTTCAAATGGAGCCAGGTAGGGCAGTGGCAGTGTGTGTATGTGTGGTTGTAGTGTGTACGGTGGCCATGTGGCAGTCTGTCACAGCGTGCACATCCTGGCACTCATTCATCAGTGCCAAATCCACTGAATGTCAGCCAGTCATGACTCCATTCGCCTCCCTGCAGGTGCTCCATGAGCGTGGAGGACGGTGCCAAGCTTTACGACATCTGCCCACATGTCAGCGATTCGGTATGTAGCCACGAGCTCCTGTCACCTCAGTGTCATTATTAGAAGTTGCCTGCAAGTAGCCATAGATCAGAGTCAGATTCTGATTGCTTTTCTTCTTTCGCAGGGACTGTTCTTCGACGAGGCGTACGGTTTTTACCCTGGTCAAGTCCTGATTGGTCCAGCCAAAGTCTTCTCTAATGTACAGTGGCTATCAGGGGTCAAACCTGTCCTCAGCAGAAAATACAAGTTCAGGGTGGTAGTGGAAGAGGTAAGATGGTTTTTGTTCCAAAGGTCTCCATCCAGAACTGTTCTTCTGACTCAGAGCCAGCTCTACCTAATGTGGCGCTCTGGGCAAGATTTTATATGATGCCCCCCCTCCATCAGCAATTTACATACGCTTACAAAAGAAATCGAAAAGCATTGTTTGTACCATTGGCTTTAATTCATAATATAACATGTCACCCAATTTACCTGCTTAATACATTACAGATAAATACCAAACAATCTGAAACGCAATATAAATACCCTCACCACAAT
This sequence comes from Fowleria isostigma, assembly GCA_029814645.1. Lineage (NCBI taxonomy): Eukaryota > Metazoa > Chordata > Actinopteri > Kurtiformes > Apogonidae > Fowleria > Fowleria isostigma. The sequence goes on along the minus strand of JAPTGZ010000001.1, from coordinate 16,663,158 downwards.
AATATTGCCACAAAAATATTCATGTTGACTCCTTTGTCTTGTTTTTTGGGGGGGTTTTTTTGGAAATGTGAGTTTTGAATTCTAAATGGACCTCTGTGATCTAAGTCTCTTTGTACTTCATCAGTTAGAGCAGATGTTCCAGTTCCTTTCAGTCCTGTATCTTTACTTTACCTCTTTCTTTCTTTCTTTCTTTCTTTCTTTCTTTCTTTCTTTCTTTCTTTCTTTCTTTCTTTCTTTCTTTCTTTCTTCTGTTTTTCCTCTTATATTTCTTCCCTCACTGCAAGAAAATATAATTTTTGAGAAAGTAAAAAAAGCCTCTTGTTTTAATCTCTATTTACTTTTTATACTTGTCTTTGTCTTTGTGTGTTATATGTTGCTGCTGTAACTGAAATTTCCCCATGGTGGGATCAGTAAAGTCATGTCTTATCTTTTCATGGTTCACATTTGTTTCACAACACATACTTTATACAACTATAGTGGCCTTTAGATGACATGATCAATATTAATTTGTCATGTGATATACTTTCAGAGGAACTATCTTTGTACTCAGCTAATATTTGTTCTAAATAGCCGGTTTATCTGTTGAATTGTGGTATTTGACAGAAAGTATTGTACATAAACAGTGCACTAACCAGTGGGTTTATAATATTAATATCACCGGTTCTGAGTGTAAGGCTGGTGAATTTATTTCAGTCTCATAGTAGTGATATTTTATCATCTGTCTGCACTAAAGTGTTTAGTTTTAGTCTGCCTTAACTTGCAGAATTTGTGTAATGTGTTTTTTTGTTGCTGCTGAACAAATGATGATAAAGCACCAGTTAAGTCCAGCTGCAGGTCCAGGATCTGAACTCCAACGTGCAGTGAGGCTGGTTTACCCAGGGGCTCCAGAGTTACGGTATAGAGTGTAAAAATGGGCCACAGTCTAGGTAATTAATGGAAACACTACAGCTGTAGGTAGAGGAACATAATGTAATAATGTTGATCCACAATGATGCAAAAATGCAGTCAGATAAAAAAAATACAAAACCTACAACTTAAGCTTCCAGAAACTAGAGAAGTTATTATATTTTGGTTGTAATTTGCCACCATTTTCTCAAAAGAGAGAACTTGTGATTCAGGTTGTGAACATGATTCTTCTTTGTCATATGATCTTTCAGTCATGTCACTCAGCCCTAATTTGGCATTTATTTCTTTATTAAAAGCATCGATAGTCAACATGATGTCGTGGTTATTTCCTCAGGTGAAGGTGGTTGAGCTGAAGGTGACGTGGATCACAAAGAGCTACTCCCCTAAAGGTTCAGACAGCGTCTACCCCCCTCCCTCCACCATCACACAGGAAAATCTCCACAGGTGGGTCAAGGTGTTGCTGCTGTTACCGTACGTTTGGGTGTGTTGTAGGGCTGCACGATATTGGAAAACATTGACATTGTGATTTTTTTTTTACCTGCGATAATACTCAGGAGGACGTAATAGCTGTGTGGTGCTGATGTAAATAGTCAAACAAATTAGTTGGGTTACCTTTTGTTGTGGCAGCAATTGCAAGGCACTGTCAACACAGAACACATGTTTCAATATCATCCTTCTTGTTGCCAAAATAATTTCAAATAATTGACGGATAACTTTTTTTTGGCACCAAGCCATCCTTTTTGGTGATTTTCTCTTGTTTGGTGCTCATTTTTTGATGTTACCAGTGACTCACTCCATGTGCAGGAGCATGGTCTGCTTCAGCAAACTGATTAAGAACAATTATGATTGGTGGATCGCTGCACAAAATTAGATGAGAACATGTTGAGTTCATTTACCTCCTACGTTCCAGGACCTGCGATGTGACTATTGCGCACACGTACATTACAATGCTGATGCACAGACGATATGTTGTGCAGCTCTAGTGTGTTGTACCTGTTGGCATGGTGTGACATGTTCTGCTTCTGGTCTTTAAATAACGTTGCTGTGCTGGTCGGGTTTAGGGTGAAGCGTCTGGGATTTTATGACCACACCCAGAGGCAGCTGGGAGAGAGAGCCCTCTACATATTTCCTGCTAAGGGTGACGCTACACGTGTGACCTGTGACGGTACTGAAGGTATCCCTGTCCTGCCAGAGGATCCTGTGATCAGAAAGGTGTGTTACCACGGCAACTCAGTCATGGTTTACTTTGTGTGTCAATATTACCCAGCATTACTCCATATTGTCATTGTATTATCTTAAATTTTATGAATAAAGCCAATGAACAGGGCATGATTAGTTATAGCGGGGGTGTCAAACATACGACCCGTGGGCCAAAACGGGTCCATCAAAGGGTCCAGTTCAGCCCACAGGGCGGATTTGTGCAAGGAACAAAACTGTATTGTTTGTTTCTTTGTTTATTTGTTTTGAGCCAAAGCAAAACCAAAACAATTCATTTCATGAATACAAGGAGCCAATAGCAGAGCAGATATACAAACCATTTTGAAAATTTAAGGAAAAAATAGAAATAAAAAATTATCAAGACAAGTAATTGTCAGAAACACTATCAATAACAAAACAAATTCAATAAGTACTGCTCGAAAAGGAGTGGGAAGAAGAAAACGTATTAAATCCCACCCCCGTCTCCCATTTATACAACTTAAGACATTTCTTTCGCTTCCTTAAAAATAAAGTTACATCTATTCATAGTCCTAATAATGCAAACAACAGATTAGGAAAACTGATGTATAACACACATAGTAACTATATAAATGATAATCTGCATAACGAATGATGCATTATATTTAATAATAATCACATACTAGCAATGGTAAACAACAATAATCACATACCAACAACGGTAAGAAAAGGCAAGGATGTAATGACCCACCAAGTAACACTAAGCCCCACCCCCTTCATACTGTGACCAGACCGTATGTTTGTAAAATATTTTAAAGCTATGGATACTTTGACATTGCTTTATTGACAATATTAACAGCTGATGACGTCACTCTCATTTTACTTCAGGTGCCACATACAGTCTAATCTCAAGTGGATCAGATCAGTAAAATAATAGAATAATAACCTATAAACAATGACAATTTAAAATTCTTCCTTTTTACCCCGCCCCCAAAGGGGAGGCAAGGGGGTATTGTTTTGGCTTTTGTTTGCTTGTTTCTTTGTTCAACACTCCAGCAGCAAAACTATTGGTTGAATTCATACCAAATTGAGTTTATAGATTAACAGTGACCCAGAATAGGTCTCATTACATTTTTGGAAAAGTAGCTCAAAGTTCACATTTTTTTTTTTTTTAATAAATTTTTTCCCCC
>JAPTGZ010000001.1:16634105-16649525 GCA_029814645.1 Fowleria isostigma | reverse complement strand
GCTACTTAAGGGCGAAGGCGGGGTACACCCTGGACATTTCGCCAGTTTATCGCAGGGCTGACATATAGAGACAAACACTCTAACATTCACACCTATGGACAATTTTTAGATTAATCAATGTTTTAATCACGATTATTCACCATGTTCAGGAAAACATCTTTATTTTTATTGCAGTACTTTTAAACAAACAAAATCTGAACAGTTTTCAGTGCAAAATAAAACTTTTAAATAAGAACAAATGATTTAAAAAAAAAAATTGTTCATCCAATAATTTTTTTGAATTTACTAATGGATAACTGAATAAATATGCTATCATTACTATTATCATTATTATTCTTATTATTTTGATGCTTGGAGAAATAATTGTGTGAGAGGATCACATATTTCTTGTCCAGTGTTTTGAACATTTTTCTGATGCCCTCGTTGCTTTATTTGGACACATCTTTGTGGCCAAATAAAACTATGTTGTGTCTGTTGCAAAGCGTGTCTTTAGGAGGTAGATGGATACAGGGTTACCCGGTGAAGGGTCGCTGGTATAGTTGTAAATCACCACAGCTTTTAGCCAACTGGGTCTGCTTTTAATCAATTTAAATTTTGTTTCAGGAACACAGTGGATGTTGATCCCTTCGGAGGCGCTCGCTAACTCCAATAGCTGCTGTACTTTCATCTCTCGACACGATTTCCTCTCATCACTCCACTGAGTGACTTGAGGCTGCCCATGAAGGGTACACTTATTTTGGCAGTTTAATGACGCCTTAACCCTGCTTTCGCCCCCTGGTGGTGATTGGCTGACTTTGTGTTTTCATAAATTCTTTGAATCTATTTCTGTCTCTGTTTGAGTAACATCTAGAAAAATCTGAAATGTACAGTTAAGAGGAAAAAGTTTTCAGCTGCATTACACAAAACACAAACCAATGACTTAAGAGTGATTCTTAACGCAATATATCACACATGCATGGGGTGAACAAAAACTTATTTCCACCACTGTATAGAAATAAAACAAGGGAAAAAAATCACCAATCGGATGATTCTCAATTTTTTACTTTACAAACACTATGAATAGGAGTGTATAATTTGTCTATAAATACACATTAACCTGTATTTTCATAACAATATATTGACTATTAAATAACTTTTGCATTTTCTACAAAACTGTACCAGTTACCAGAACTCAAGCAAAACCAAAAAGGGCTACTTGGAGCACTTTGTTTTGAGCCGTCTGTATAAATATAAACCCAGCTGAAAACGAGCTGCTGTGCGTCCCAGGTTTGCATCATAACAGTAACAGATGAGCAGTGACACACAGCTGTTTCTGAGCCTGGATTCACCTCTGCAGAGACTGGAGATGTTCATTTCACTTGTCTAGTCACCTCTAATCATGTGTCATCCTCATTCACGGTGATGACATATTGGTGTCTGGCTGTGATGTTACTATCTCTGTTGCAGTAAGTGTGAGGTAAATCATGGAGCTTGTGTGTAAATTTGACACAGAATTTAATATATTTGAGACTCTTCAGCTGCTTAAACCAAAAAACATGCGATTCTGATCTCACTGGAAATTCAATCAGTGTGTCTTCTACATCCACCACGTCGACACACACAAACCTGACTGTTCTATTATGATTAAACTACACCCTTCGATTTTCTAAAATATATCACATCACAGAAACCACTGTCTTTGACCTGTCTGATAAGTCTCTGAGTTTAACTGTTAGAATCTGGTTTAAAGTCCACAACAATAGAAAACTGGTACAAAATCATCTTGCAAATATTCAAAATGGATAAGTTGATGTACTCTACCAGAATCTAGAGGGATGCATTTTATTGTATTTGGAACAAATGGAACAAGTTTGTATCCACTACTCCTACTACTCCTCTAAAAATATCCCCATTTATACAATTTCCTTAAATTTATATTATTTTTTATGTTTTTATAATGTTTAAAGAACTCAGAGGTAACTAACATTGTTTTTTATTTCTTAATATGTAAATATATATTTTTTTGTTTCTTCAAGTAAGAAATACTAAAACTGCAAGCATCCAGTTCATTTGTTCATTTTCTAGTCTGGTATGTACAAAATATAAAACACAAAAAAGGTTCTAATAGAAATCCTATGTAAGACAAGTATTGTTGGAGATTTTTTTGTCACCCTTTCCAATAAATAATTTGTTTTTATTTGTTTTTTCTGCACAGCACTTTGGTCCACTCTGATTGTTTTAAAGTGCTTTATAAATAAAATTGGAATGGATTGGATTGGGAATAAAAATAAAATGAAAAACATTTTTTTTGTGTAACCTTTCAATTTGCTCTACCAGGAACCACTCCAGGAGCAGCGGTGAACGGAGCCGAGAAGCCCAGTAAGGACGGAGGCTCCCGAGGCTTCAGAGAACTGAAAGAAGCCCTGAAGATCCTGGAGAGTCTGAAGAACATGACCGTGGAGCAGCTGTGGACCGGCGGCTCTCCAACCTCCCCCACTTCTGCCGAACCCGCTTCCACAACACACATAGCCAGTTCAGTGACGCCCGCAGCCCCGGAGAAACCCACCAAGGAGAAACGCTTCCTGGATGACATCAAAAAACTGCAGGAGAATCTGAGGAAGACGCTGGACAATGTGGCCATAGTGGAGGAGGAGAAGATGGAGGCGGTGGTGGAAGCAGGAGGCAGCGGAGCAGTAGTCCCAGAGGTATGAGTCTGGGAGTTTTCAGATAAATGTCAAAGACAGGAGCCACTTTTACAAACAGATCCCAAAGGAAAGGTGAGATAGTGATCCCACCTTTTTTCAACCACTGACCGATTTCCACAGCCAAGGCAAAGGAGGAACAGAGGTGAGACGGGCTGGACTTTTACACAGCTGTGTTCCCAAATCAAGGGGGCGGTGACACAGCGTATAGTGTGAATCATAACTTGAACATCGGAAATACCCCAAGCATAGCGGTGTTGCTAACTTCTCCAGAGTCGGTCCATTTTTCACCAATTCACAAATGTTAGCATGAATAGAGTCCTCCGCCTGAAGTGACAACAGCTCACAGATCTCGGCGTCTCCCCAGTTCAATATTATTCTGGTTGCATTGATTTACTTTTTTACTGTACACAGCCCACACTTATTTTTAAGTCCCCCCAGTGCAGGGGTCGCACATGCAAAACATCACACCTTGGTTGCGGAACGAGGTAACGCAGGCAGGAGAATATACTGACATGACTTGTAACAAATTCAGAATATTGTTTGGAATAACAGTGGAGTATCAGTGTGTGTGTAAACGTAGCCGCTGCAGCCTCACATCCCTTTACGAGTTTTGTTTTGACCACTTGGACACCAAACACTCTTTACATTGACCGTAACTGTGACCGTAACTGCCTCCCGTTTCCATTCTGTAATTGTACTCAACACTCACATCTCCACTTCCTGCCAAAACAAGCCATCTTACATTTGAAGGTTTTGATTTCCTTCTGTATTGTAATTCAATCACCGTTTCACAAATGTTAGCATGGACACAGTCCTCCGCCCGATGTGACAACAGCTCACGGATCTCTGCATCTCCCTAGTTCAACATCTTTCTGGTCATGTTGATATGTTAGTTTACTGTACACGGCCCACGCTCATTTTTAACCCCACCCCCGCCACCGGGGTCATACACGCAAACCCTCAGACCTTGGTTGTGGAACAATAGGTGTTTCTTTTTTTATAGTGTTCTGGAATCATGACTCCATGTTTAGCACGGCTCTGTTACTACCTTCAGAGGTGTTTCTGAACCATGATAGGGGTGGAACCAAATGATCCCACCATTTCATTTACACAGACGTCATTCCGGAATAAAGGTGAAATATTCCCATAACAGAAGTGCTGGATAAAAGGAGCTAAACACTGTGTCAAAGACAACCCCAGCAATTCTACAAAGAAAGAATCTACCCATGGAAACATGAATTATAAAATTGTTTTGACTCTAATGGAGCTTGTGTTGAAAAACTATTTTGTTACGTTGATGAGTAAACTTTTTAACTTGCCCTCGTATGTGTCAAATCAGTAAAAATAAATGCTAGTTGTTATTCCTTTATCTTATCTGCTATCATGTTACCATTCAGGCGGAGAGACCGGGGGAGGAAAAACCTCAGCAGGAACCCCAGACGCCTGTGAGTGGACAGGAGTGGCCGAGTGAGTTTCTCAGTGACACACCAGTACTGTGCCAACAGAGTGGAGGCAAACCCGGCGTCACCTTTACCAGTGCCAAGGGAGAGGTGTTCTCTGTGCTGGAGTGGGCACCAGGTGAGACTTAAACCAGCTTTTTATTATAACAAGAGACTTCAGGTAAACCTACAGTATACTGGTGTAATAAAAAAAAGTAACTGTGTTACCATGAACAAAAAATACTGTTTTTTTCAGGTTTAACTTAAAAAATACTACATTACAGTAGTGGAAAAAGTTTACGCAATCTCAAATACTATCATTAATTGCAGAAAATCATTTTTTCTGTTTAAAAAGGTGCAGTTGCGTCAGACAGTCACAAACAAATGTAAATGTTTTTTGTTTCTTGCTGACAAGAAAAAGTAACAAAACTAAATTCTTGACAGTTTCAACATGTCATGTCCTGGATGTGTTTTATTATTTTATGGAAACATCCAATTTTGACCTTGATGGAACAGAACATGTGCAGATGACTTAAGAGTGATTCTTAATGCAAATATATCACAAATACATAGCGTGTCCAAAAACGTTTTTCTATCTCTGTATATCTACTTGGCTGTTTACATGGATAATTAACCTCTTCATCCCCGGGCCATTTGTTTCCAGTTGGACTCATTCAAATACAGCACTAAACAGTGTAGCAGCCAATTCATATAGAACCAAGATGATCAGAAAACAAATTTCAGAATTGTCACTGAATAATGCGGGTTTTTTTTCTTTTTTTTTTCTTTTTTTGTCTTGTTCAGAGGGTTTTAGTGGTAGAGGAAATGATACTTGTACTGTTGGATCTGCCTAGTGTTAGCTTTGCAAAGTATGGCATTCTAGTCTTGTTTTATAAAATTATTTATGACATACACTGGTCGTATTGTCTGAAAACTGGTTTTGTTGAGCATTCAGAGGACATTCTTTTAGTTACATGGATGTATAGAATGTGTATATTGCAGCTGTATGTACTCTATTTTTCCTTTAATTGGTTTATTTCATAAGGGGTCAGGGGCTTAATATGGCAGCTGTTACTTCAAAAGGTGGAAAAGTAAAAGGGCTAAAGATGCTAAGACATTTTGCTTTGTGTCATTTGTGAATCTATCCACTGTCTTGAATAAGTCAGAGTGTAATATTTGATCTGAACAGGTTTTGGGGTATGCATAAACGCTCCATAAATGTATGCTCTTATTTTGCATCTTTAGAGCAGCCTTGTAAAGTTGTTATTTCTATCTATCACACAGGCAGGAGAATACACGACCTGTATCAAATTCAGAATATTGTTTGGAATAACAGTGAAGTATTAGCGTGCGTGTAAATGTAGCCGCTGCAGCTTCACTTTCTTTTACGGGTTTTGTTTTGACCACTTGGACACTTAACACTCGGCCACACATTGACTGTAACTGTGACGGTAACTGCCTCCCATTTCCATTCTGTAATCGTACTCAACTGCCACAAACACTCGCATCTCCACTCTTAGGTTTGGAGGTTTTGATTTCCTTGTGTATTACAATTCAATCACTATCTTTGTGTCTCGGTTGCAGACACGCACTCGTTCAAGAAAATGGAGTTTCAGCCAGCAGAAGCCAAGAAGTTCTTCAGCACAGTCAGAAAGGAAATGGCTCTGCTAGCAACATCACTGCCAGACGGCATCATGGTTAAAACCTTTGAGGACCGCATGGTGGGTTGTCTGTTTTTAACTTTGTAATATTTAGCACCACATGATTAATAGATGTGTAACGGTACAGAAACATTTCAGTTTAGTACAGGAATTTTTGGTTTGACACATTTTCTTTTTGGTACAATGAAGGCGACCACTAAAGGGGGGTGGGGGGTGCTCTGTAACTACTGGATAGTGAGGGGAATTGCAGCTCTTGACTCAGTTCACTTAGAAGAGCCAGCTCCTTTGTCTCTAACTCCTCTTCATTTGACCACTTTTCCTCTTTGTAATTTTGTCTAATTTGCACTGTTTTTACTTGTGATACGTGGACATATATTCATAACTTGAACTGTTTGATAAATTCATTGTACTGAAGTAAAATTACATGTTCCAATATTAAATTACTGTAGCCAATTGTCTTACTGCATTTACATACTTAACACTCTGAAACCACCCAATGAGCCCGCCCACTTTCTTGTTAAACTACTGTCACGCAAAGTAAACACACGTGTAAGAACAGCTTTTGGCATTTTCAATTTATTATTAAACTGCATCCAGATACTGCTTCTTTTCATTCTTTTCTTTATGCCGTACTCCTGAGGCCTTTCTGCTTCTCTGGAGTGTTTTGCATACCGTTTTGAATGAACCGTGTAGCCCCGCCCCTCCCCTGCTTGGTTGTACATTTGATACTACATGCATGGACCACTTGTTTGGCAGATACTGTGATATCATTCTGTCTTTCCAAAGTAAATTAATGGCTCGCTAACAGAAGCCTGCACACATTGTTGACGTTAAAGCACTGGCTCTATGTAAACAACGCATCACTTTTGGTATTAGTGAAACTTAACAGGCTTTGAATGTTCGACCCAGCTTCTGTGCAGTGTTACGCTGTTGCAGGATGTGTTCTTTTTTCTTATAACTTTATTTTGCAGTTTTTCATTAAGAAACATATATAAAAAAATATATATATATATATATATATAAATGTATCCTCCCAACCCCACAGCTCTTACACAAAAATAAAATTAGATTAACAAAAAAATAGAATATAGTCAGACAGGGAGATCATATCATAGATTAATTGATGTTTTGAGCATGTTGTAAGTGGTTAGAAATGGGGCTGCCTGGTATATCAAGAAAATATCGACATCTCCACAACCGTTTGCAACATTCATATCACAAAGATGCACAACAATTTTATCTTTTTTTCCCCCTCATTAACTGTCTGTTAAGGAAAGTTAACATGGTAGCAGCAGCAGCAGAAGCACCACGTTCCTGGACAGAGCCATGCAATCAACTGTAGTACTGCGGTACTTTGTCCTAAACTATAAACAATTGAGTCTGCACACACACAAAAATGCGTTCTACTTGCGGCGACTCTGCTTCCCGAGTGTTTGCATTTTTCATATAGGTTACATGTATTCATTCGATACACCTCCATATTGTATCGAAGGCCCTGACCTGAAATGGTTTGGTACAAACAAGTGCACCGTTACCCCCCTAATGATTAAATTACAAGGACTCACATCAGCCTCAGTGTGTGTGACGCTCTGCCTTGTTTTCTTTTCGTCTTCCTTGCACAGGACCTGTTTTCAGCTCTGATCAAAGGCCCGACTCGTACGCCCTACGAGGACGGTCTGTTCCTGTTCGACATCCAGCTGCCCAACATTTACCCGGCCGTGCCGCCTCTCTTTCGCTACCTGTCCCAGTGCAGCGGCCGCCTCAACCCCAACCTCTACGACAATGGCAAAGTGTGCGTCAGTCTGCTGGGCACCTGGATCGGCAAAGTGAGGACACTTTTACAATTCACGCAATTTACATTCTACGTCCAATTCTGACCCTGACCTTAAACATCCCATAATATCAGTAGAAAATCAGAGATCCATCCCTCAAATACGCCTAAATATTATGTCGTAATCCACAGGGAACGGAGAGATGGACCAGTAAGTCCAGTCTGCTGCAGGTCCTCATCTCCATACAAGGTTAGTGTGCACAAAAACACACACACCTCTCCTCTGTTCTCCTTTTCTCTGCAGCACTGACATGTTTTATTCATATGTTCATTTGCTCAGAAGGGCTCTGAGTGTAGTGTCGCTCAGTCATTCAACTAAATATATAACCTCCACACCGACAGTCACTCCGCAATCTGCTCTGCACGATGAATTCAGTCCAGATTTGAGTCTAATTAGTTTGTTCATTGTAAAAAAAGAAGAAAAAAAATGTCACCGGTTCAGATTTAATGTAGCCTCAAATGTATGTTCTCCTCTGGAAGAGATTTTGGTTAAATCAGTCGAGGATAAATCAGTTTTCACGTTGACTCCTGCAAAACACTGAGTGAGAGGCTGAGATCTACCTGGGGAGTGAAAGTGATAATTGCAGTTTGTCTGGAACATTGATAACTATCAACATCCTCAGAATTAAAATAGAACAGTGATTTGTCCTCATGCAACACCTTACATAATTCTAAAATCTAATCATTAGAATTAAAAAGAGTGATAATTTAGACCTGAGTAAACTGTTGCACACAAACAGCTCTGTGCAGTCGTGTTCCCGTCACACTTTCATGATAAATAAATAAATTTACTTTGCAACTAACTCTGGCACTGAGACTTATTGACATTTCTTGTACTTTTTTATTAGAATGGACCTGAGGTAGCTCTTAAATTGCACTCATACTGGTCTTACATTGAAGTAAAAATACTGCTTATCCAGTATCTGCTGCTTCAATACTCAAATTGAATGGGGAAAATGAATGTAAACAAGCCTCTGCACATGTAGTGTATAAAACTACAAATTATCATGTGAGCATCTGGATACACACCTTCAAGGCATGACCATCTTAGACATGATGCAAGGCAAGTTTATTTGTATAGCACATTCATACATGGGGTAACTCAAAGTGCTTTACAAAGGCATAAAAATCACAGAAAAATGCAAGACATTGAAATGACATTAAAATAAAAAAAGGGGAAAAAGACATTAATAAAACATGATTTTAAAAGGCATTTACAGAATAAAAGAAATATATTAAATTAACATTTAAATTAAAAGAAACAAGATTGAAAAAAGTTTACTCATAAGCACATGTAAAGAGGAAGGTTTTTAACCTGGAGTTAAACATGTACATTTGGGGCTGATCTCAGTTCAGTTGGTGGTTTGTTCCAGTTGTGTTCATCATAACAGATCAAAGCTGATTCACCGTGTTTAGGCTGAACTCTGGACTGGACTATCCCACCTGAGTCAGTCCACCTCAGAGCCATACTGGGTTTATAGTCTATTAACATCTCATGTAGGAGAACATTTTAAAGACAGCACTTGAGTAGTTTGAGCCATCTTGGTTATTTGGACTTACTGAAGAATCATGGGAGTTGTAGTCCTGGACTTGGAGTTTACAGACAGGCAAGAAATCCAGTTGATAAATGTTTTTGCATGGATGTAGATTGTTCAGAGTCATGATTTTATTGTGAATTGTTTTAAGAAGGTTATAAAAAATCAGTTTTTTCCTTGTACAGGCCTTATCCTCGTCAATGAGCCGTACTATAACGAGGCTGGCTTTGACAGTGACCGAGGTCTGCAGGAGGGCTACGAGAACAGCCGCTGCTACAATGAGATGGCCCTGATTAAAATGGTCCAGTCCATGACGCAGCTCCTGCAGAACCCTGTGGAGGTCTTCAAACAGGAGATCCAGGAGCACTTTGTTTCTAACGGCTGGCGGCTCGTCCACCGCCTGGAGGTGTGGCTGGAGCTGAATGACGGCGCTGAGAGGGGCCAGGCGGCGCACTCGTCATGCCGGGCCCAGCATTCCAAGGACCGATCCTCGTCCGTGGAGCCTCTGGACGAGCAGCTGCCTCTGGGATCAGGGCCCACGGCGGTTGCCCACAGCAGCCCGAGTAAACCCGGGGAGGAGGGGGCGATGGGCGTTAGCAGTATTCTGGAGGAGGAGCTGGAGGACTCGGGGCTGACCCCCTCCACCACAGCCACCTTTCAACAGGAACTGAGCCACCACTCAGACTGCGATAACTCCCAGGGGAACTCTGTGAGCGCTGACAACAGGAGCGGCTCCTCAGTCCCTGGATGTGTGGTCCGTGGCGGGGCATCAGAATCGGGTTCTGCCGCGGTTAGTGGAGGAGGGGTGGGCTCCGCAGGAAGCCAGCCTGTGGTACGACCAAAGAAACGGAGAAAGAGCTACCGGAGTTTCCTCCCAGAGGGCAGCGGCTACCCGGACATCGGTTTTCCTCTCTTCCCGCTGTCTAAGGGGTTTGTGAAGAGTGTTCGCGGCGTGCTGCTGCAGTACAGAGCTGCATTGGCCGCCACCGGCATCCCTGAATGCACAGAGGACAAGTAAGTGCCTCCTCCAGCTCCCCGACACATCTCTGCACTGTCCTTTCCTTTCTCTTCCTTCTCTTCTACCTTCTCATCTGCCTCAGTCCGTAGAAGAGGACTCATCCCTTGTTGTCGTGGTCGGGGTTTGCTACGGTCTTAAATCCTGTGTACCCCTGTCCAGAGCTGCACTGGGCCCCCAGCACTGCCCGTATTTTTGCTCATATCCTTTACCTCCATTTCTTCACTATCCCGCTGCCCCAAACTCCATCGACTGCAGGAGAACGGCAGCGTTTTTCAGCAGAGCGAGCAGGTTGGGACATGACTTGATAATGTCTTTGTTCTCCTTCAGTGTCCTCGCAGATGTCCTGTGTATGTGTGATGAATAAAGAATGGCGGATGAGTTCATCAGTAAGTGTGGGGACGACCTTGTTGCACAGGAGCCGCCATCTTTGACGGGCGCTTCAGGAAACACGGACGCCGTCGATGGTGTACGTTTCTCCCCGTCTGCCGCGTCGGGACTTGGACTTCAGTGGAAGTGGTGTGGATGCAAAGAAGGACTGAATGAAAGAAACTGTGCCATGAACCCACCTACCCACCCCACCCCCGCCTCCCATCCACCGATCCTCCAGCAGCCTCCATCTCACAGGTGGAGAGTTGCGGGACAACCACTCTGCTGTCAATCAGACTGATGATCGTCGCTACATTTTGGACGAGGTCAAACAATGCTGGGTTCCAATAACAAAACTGCAAAGTCCAGCTTTTCTGGCTGTTGGGCCACAAGTGGCTCTGTGTAGCACTACTGATACTATCGCTGTACCACCCTGCACCACAACAAACCAATGGACGGTCTGGTCTGGGAGAGGGGACGTATAAATACACGAACCAGATGGGTTGTTTTTAAATAGACATCACTGGTTGTACGCTTTCTGCCAAAATTCTTTATCCACAAACACCACGACGCACACATCCACAAATATCCAAGTAGAACGTACTGAATGTCAGTAAAACTGCCAGCCACCACAGCTTCACCGTTCGCCAATCACTCGCACTGAACCACGCAGCAAACACCGAGTGACAAAGTTTACAATCGCCTCTGGAGGTCAGACCGCTGTAGCCGTTTGTACAGACGTTACCCAGGCGCCAAACGCCGGCGAGAGAGTTTCACTGCTTCAGGTTTGTCGCAGCTTCACACGGCTGTCGCTTCTACGTTAAAACACAAAAGTTAATTCACTCTCTGTAGAAGTCAGAACGTCACCGGCCTTGAAACCTGCGCTTTGACGTTTCGACGCGTTTTCCTCACAGAGGTTAAATTGTAAGTTACCGGAATGGAGCTTTTACCCACGACGCTCCACTTTTTCACGGGTCAGGAGACAGAGGTGATCCTACATTCACTGCAAATGACACCAATTTAACAAAACGAAACAAAAAAACAAAACCATACAGCATCCATTCCGTCATCTCGTCAACATGTTGCCTTACTTGAATTGTTCTTAATGATCTCAGACCATCGTGTGCACAGCTGCTCGTGTCCTGCTTTAGACATGTAGACACACTAGAACCACTAAACCCAGTGTTTTTCCTCCCTAATAGTGCAGATCTCTCCTTTCGTTCTCGGCCGTCTTCGTATTCTTATTTACCTTTCCAAATTGCACGTGCAGAGTTTAATACCATCAGAATACAAGGTACGGTCTGTTCATATTGCACTTATCCTAGATTCTCTTCCTCCCTCCCTTTCATCTACTTTCTTTTACTTGAGCGACTGCCGACTCCACAGAAGGGAAATTACAGCAACAATAAACCCTCGCCGACTGTTGCCACAGGTCTTCTTTTATTTTCTTAAATAAACATTTTGCCACATTGTGCTGTAATTTATTGTGAAAAGTTCCAGGACCTGACGATAAAGTCACCTTCAGGTCCGATACATGCTTCCTGGGAGAAATCAGAGCAGTCTTTGTTTACATCTTTAGAAATAACCTCATCTCATATTTAATGTTTTTTTTTTCTTATGATATTCATATTATCATTATTATTATTATTATTATTATTATTATTATTATTATTATTGTAATTCTTCTTAAACAGGTCAAACCCCCTGTGCTTAGTATATCTGTGAAATAATAAATGACAGAGCATTGGCTGTCTGGTATTTACTTGAATAAAGAGCCTTGATGCTGAAGAGTGTTTGGAAAGAAGAGGTGAACCGTGAGCCAGGACTTGCTGTGTTTTAAAGAGACTTAGGAAACGAAGAGGTTATAAATGAGGGTATTTTGTTTTTGCTTTGTCTTCCATTCCTCCTCCCTGACTTCTGCTGGCATTCCTGTTTCAGATGTGGCAATCAGGCATCATTTTGTCCTCGTGGATTTCATGTCACTTCATTATTTCTCTGCCTTGAACCGCTCCAGACGAGGGTGTGTTTCACCGTTGTGTCATCTTCACCGTAGCCTTGTTTACGTTCCTGTCATTTGATTAAAGCATCACCTACTACAGATCTTGGGGCGAGTGTGTTTTCCCCTTTTTTTTTTTTTTTTTGTCTAACGGTTACATCTCTGTCAGAAGAATTGAGAAGTACAGGCTGTGGTTATAGTGTTTCCAGAAGGGGCAAACACACAACAACACCAAGAACAAAAAAAAAAAAAAAAAAAAAAAAAAAGGTGATGTTACTACTCCCTCTTTTCCATTTGTCAAATTGCAAAAACAGAAAATGTGAAGCGATCTCACTAGATCTTGAAGCTAAATTTGGCAGGATATTAAGCACATGATGCTATGTACTATTTTCTGTGTATGAGTGTATATTATTCAGATTCAAACCATTATTATAATTATTATTATTACTACGAGAAGTTTGTTTTTACAGCCAAAGCATGTAACATGTTGCTTTAAGCCCTCTGAACGGGCTACACTCAAGACTTGACTGTACGATGTCTACATTTCCACAGTGGCCTGTTATTGATATATTAAAAAAGAACTAATAAAGTTATGATTTGTAGCCTGATTCCCTCTGTACAGACGTCATGACTATATTGAAATATATAGATGCATATATATTTAACACAAACTTGAGTTCCAACAAGTCATGTGGATGCTTGGGGCATATATGTACAAAATGCTGAGTGTGTATTGTACTAATTATTTCATTTATCATTTTTCTAATGGTTTACTTTTGTTGCGTTAAGACAACTGTATAGTGATGTATTAAACTTTGCAAGCAGTACTATAGTAACATTGTGGCCTTTATTTATTTGGATTAATCTCTTTAGGTGAGTTTTCTCCTGAGCTGATCTTTTTTTTTTATTATTTATTTTGTTCTTTACACCACTGAGACCACAGTAATCTACGGAAGAGGATTAGGGACACGGGAAAAAAAATTAAGGTCCAATATAAAAAATTATTCTGAGAAAAAAAGTTGGAAGTCTGACTTTTTTTTTTTTTTTAAGAATTCTGACTTTTTCTCACAATTCTGACTTTAATCTTTCAATAATAATTTAAAAAGTTATATCGGAACTTTTTTTTTTCTAGTGGCCCTAATCATCTTCTGTAGTAACCACAATCTGACATTATGGGAATTTAACTTAAGTTTCCACTGACCTGCAAGTAAAATGCCTCCAGAAAACAAAAGTAGAGAAACATACCAAGTTTAAGTCACTAAGAAATAAAAAAGTCAAAAATTTAGTTTAGTTGTGGTTTCCAAGATACAGTCTTGGGTCAAAATAGGAAATTCTGATAATTAAGACTAGATTTTATTCCAAAGGAATGTTTGTCTTAGATGTACAACAAAACACTGTATATTACAATACATTCACTTTACAGGCTCTGCCTAGTGGAAGATTTGTAAATGTTTTGTGTAAATATACTTAAATGTACATGTGTAATAACCCTTTACCAGATACACTGAAAACAACTAACCAGCACTATTGTCATTAGTTTTCCTATTTGCTTTATTAAAGTATGTCAGATTGAGCCCATTTAACCTGAGGCAGGTAGTCGTAGACCACTGTTGCTTTTAACTCTACGTTTACTGATACTGATAAAACCTGTCATGTTTATTAAAGTTCTGGTCCTTGTTGAGGCTGATAACTCCTCTGAACTGTTTATTTTGTGTAGTTTAGACCATTTACTCTAAAAGGAGCAGATTAATGAGCTTCATAAAGATTTATTTATGCAGAGACTAAAAACTCTTCTTTGTGGAAATAGGAACAGGAAATAGGAAACAGGAAATAAAAAGCCAGTGGTTTGAGTTCAGAAATATTTTCTGGAATAATCTTGATTCTTTCAACCAGGATTTTACATTACTGTCAATCTTTTATGCTTTTGTTTTTTCCCCAGAATTGCACCCTCCTTTTTTTTTTGGTAACGTTCATATTAAGCTACACACATTTACTAATGGCCCAATAAAATTGTTAATAGCGTCACTATTCATTCTAAAATATAAAAGTTATTCATATCTTCAGTGTAATTTTTGTATTAAATTCCTCCTGCGGGCCGGACCAGACCCTTTGGCGGGCCGCATTTGGCCCCAGGGCCGCATGTCTGAGACCCCTGGTCTAAACCAATAAGAAAAACAAAAGGTGCTAAATACTAAAGAATAAAATAAAACATACTAGTAAAAAAATATATTCTAAATATTAAACAAAAATAAGCAATTAACAAAAAATACTAAATTAGTAAACAAGATTAAATTAACTTTAACAAAAAACTAAATAGACAAATAGTTTCAACACCGACTCAGAATGACTGTGTCACAAGTTCTAACATTCAACTACTGTAACCTGTTCCAGGTGATGGTCAGCCCGAGTCCAGTCTGAATGTAGACAGCGCCCCCTGTTGGACTCCAGTTACACAACAGCACACACTGTCCCTCACCTCCACATTCAACACTCAACTACCTTCTGTTGTGGTGTTCTTGGTTCTTGTTTCCTTGGGGATGTGTCAGATGTGACTGAACTGGTCCATGAGTCGTATTTAATTCATGTGTCACCAGAGGGGAGGTTTTAAAACAGTCCAACCTCACCACATCTGTTGGTGTTTTGTGTCTTTACAGCTGCACATGATGTTCATCTCCAGTTTTTCATCAAATCTGTAAAACCTGAGTGACAGCCTAAGTATCACAATTCCGTTAGTGTGTCTGTGATTCTGGTTCAGTCCGGTTCTATTGGTCAAACACAGTTTAACCCTTATGTGGCGTTTGGTCTGTGGGACCCACTGCCACTTTTTATTAAAGAAAAATGATGAGTGATTATTTTTATGAATTTTTTCCTCATATCTTGATTATATTAC
>JAPTGZ010000001.1:16610267-16623471 GCA_029814645.1 Fowleria isostigma | reverse complement strand
ACTGTATTCCACATCTATTTTATTAATAAAAAAAAAATACTATAATAATTTATCTTTTGCAACATGATGTGGCCTAAGACAATTCTTCCTATTATTGTATTATTTTTGTGTTATTTAACATTAGATTAAAAAGTGTAATGTTAAATTCCATTGACTGAAGGCCCTTTAGAGCCTTTACGATTAATTAGCCGTTACGTTTTTACTGTGGTTAATTGTGAAACCACATAATCGCTGCATCCCTAGCCTCGACTAACAAAAAGCGTCATAATGAAATAAAATAACTGTATATTATTATTATTATTATTATTATTGTTATGAAATCTTAAAAAACCTTTTAAAGGTAGACCTTTTCACCATTAACACATCTAAACGTGACTAGACTATGTTACATATTTTGACGTTTCCCTTCCCGTTCCCTTATATTTTCAACAATGTTCAGAGAAATCTGTCAAATTATTCAAAATAATTGCTATTCAGTGCTATTTCCTTTAGACGCCCAGATCCTATTCACATAGAAACATGGCCACATGGTGTATTTTTCTATTATTTACTGAGAGCAAATTTATAAACATGCTTCAATATTGGTTTAGGTTATGATTTGATTTAGCAGTGTGTGACCAGTTCTGTACGAGCTGTAAATGATAACCTTTTTGTTCAATAATGTCCTGTTTATCTAATACTGAACAGTTTGGGTCTCCACACATGGCACTTGTTTCATTTAACGCATTAACCTCCATCACAGCTTTTTCTTTAAAACATGGGTCTTCTACAGTACCTTTTTAAGGCTAACATCCATTGTAAATCTGTTGCTTTACTTCTGTACCAGGATGTTTGCAATGCTCTTTTTTCTTTATTGTTTGATATTTCAGCCTTTCACAGCAGAGATAAAAGCTGCTGCTGATTTATGTTCAGTTCATCCAGTGATTAATCTGGCCAGGCCTCTGTGTACTTCAGCCTGCACCGGTCCGTATTCCACCACCTCCCCGTCCACTGTGATAATCCCTTTGGGTGAAAACGGCTCCAGCCTGAGCGCTCGCACCTTCATGTGCACCAGATGTTGACAGTTAGTGGCCATATGTGCGCCCTTCTCCATAGCCAGGAAAAGCCTCAGCAGTGCAGCACGTGATATTCCGGCTTTAACGTAGAAAAGGTGGATGAGGCCGTCGTCTAAAGTGGAGTCGGGGGCCGCCAGCAGGTCCTCAGCCAGGTGGGACTGGTACATGGCCAGCATGAGCACAAAGTCTTCTTCCTGCACCACCACCCAGTCTCCGGGGACGGGCTGGTCCAGAGGCGGCAGCAGGGAGTCCTGTGGGCCGGACTGGGCTTTGGTGGCGGTTCGAGAAGGCACGCTCTCTGTCCTCCTCACTTTGAGCGAGTTGTTGGAGTGGCAGAAGTTGTGGAAAGTGTTCTGAACCGTTTGGCAGGAGGAGTCTCTGGACGGGCATAGGATGGAGGCCGAGCACGGGGTAGACGCCTGGTTGTTGTAATGAAGTGTCTTGTTATTCCTGGAGTGTTCCTGGTTGTTGTAGACTCGTGCGGCGGGCAGGTAGGCCAACCTGCCCTTGTAGACGCGGAGGGAAGCCAGTCTCACTAGAGTCCCAACAGTGAAGCGAGCGGCGCCCACATGACGGTACTTCTCACTCTCTATGTCCACGTCTGCAACGAAGCCCCAGGCCAGCGACAGGAAGGAGAAGAGGCGAGGGCTGGAAGAAAGATGGATCGACACCAGGTCCATATGGGACACCAGTCCTTTACAGAGCAGGAAGCCACAGCTGATCAGCAGCTCCTCACTCGACACCGGCGAGGCTCTGCAAAACAACAAACCACAAAGTTAGCAACAAACAACAATCAAAGAGTTTCATATGCTGTTATTAGTTTTTAGATTTTCTTTTTTTTTTTCTTTTTGGAGCTTGTTAGGGCCCATTTATGCTCAGTGTTAAAGATGCAGGTGGATATGGATGGAGCGTTCTGGCCATCTCCTGTGTACATTACGCGCATAATTCTGTCCGTTTTCCAGGAGCTTGTGGATGCGTACCCAGACAGACAAACGGAGCAGTACCACCGGGAACACTGGAGGCAGGGTTGAGACTTGAACAGAATGATTTCCATAAGTAAAGGAACTTTTCAAAGAGTGACTGTGAAAAACTACCGACATATTTATGACAACTACTCTTCTTAATATTAACATTAGTAAAACCTTCTCTGTCGTCACCATGTTTGTATTATTAACTTTCTTCTTCTTCTTCATGGCATTTGGCTAGTATAGTAATTAAGAGCAACGCCCTCTGGTGGATTGATTGAGAAATGCTCAATCAATACAGGACATACAGGAATACAGTCCAGGATGTGTGGAAGTATGAGGGCAGTGACACATGACAATGATAGTAATGGACGTACCTATATACGTACACAAAGTGAGCAAAAATGAGCCTTAAAGCAGATTTGTGGTGAGTTCTGACTAGTTTAACTGTTTCTATTCTTTGTTGTACATTAGGGGAATCAAACTCTTTTTATTTCGGGAGCCATATGCAGCCCAAGAGAGTTGGACCAGTAAAATAATAACTTATAGAAAATTTTTTTCTCTGGTTTCTGTGTACTACAAAAAACTAAAACTTAATTATGAAAATGTTAACATTTACAAATAAAATTAACAAACAATGCCTCAACTTATCATTTACACATGCACATTATAACTTACAGATCACAGTGGACTTACAAAGACACAACACATTTAGTAACAGGCAGAATATTGTTCAAATGTTTTAAGTTTGGACCTAAAATGAGTTTGACATCGTTGACTGTTATAGTCTTCAATGTAATTTTTGTACTGTGGGTCAGATTAGAACCGTTCGGAGCTGGTTTTGGCTCATGGGCCATATGTCTGATACCCAAGTTATCCTGTGGATCTGCTGATTTATAGACAGAAAAAAAGATATGACAGCTGGAAAATATGTCAGTGAGCTCCGATCTAAACTAAAAACATTTTCTCTACAAATCTTGGTAATTTTGTTAGCTTTGTAAACATACATTTAGGCTTTCACACCAAGTTTTTTTTTTATCATTATGCAGTTTTAACTAACATTTATGGACTTGGGTAAAAGAGTATTACCTATTACGCCCACCTTACTAACTGTGGAGAGAAGCTGTATTACTGTTGGTATCAGACAAGCTCTAATTCACTCTTAAACTGTTAAAACAACCAATAACTCTAACATGTGCCTTTTCATTCAGCTTCTGCAGCACAAAATGACCACATGACGCCCAGTTTCTAAAATAAAACGAGAGGCTCCTCAGACCGACTTCCATCACAGGCTCCAATTGGTCAATATTTCCAAC
This sequence comes from Fowleria isostigma, assembly GCA_029814645.1. Taxonomy (NCBI): domain Eukaryota; kingdom Metazoa; phylum Chordata; class Actinopteri; order Kurtiformes; family Apogonidae; genus Fowleria; species Fowleria isostigma. The sequence goes on along the minus strand of JAPTGZ010000001.1, from coordinate 16,620,135 downwards.
CAGATACACTTGAGTGTGTGACAGGTTGTATTTACTGCCCCCGGGTTTAGAAATAGACCAGTTAGTCTTTAAGGCAGCAGCTCCACTCTAATTAAACGGGCAAAGGTATTGCCCATTTAAGTGGACAGGGATACACTTGGTCTAAAATGGACACCGGGGCTCAGCTACAGTGTAGTTATGTGCTAAAAAGTGTTAAAGCTGCAATCACTAATTATTTGGTGTAAAAATGTCATAAATAGTACACAGTGGTGTCTCTAAATGTTGTGTTTTGTCTCAAAAACTCCTAAAAAAACCCCAGATGAAAACGAGAAAAGAGGGAAAATATAAAGTTTGGGGAAGTGGAGAAAATAAAATACTTCAAGCTACAGATGACTTTTGTCACCAATTTTTCATTAAATTTGTAAAACTACATTCATTCATTCATTCATTCATTCATTCATTCATTCAACATAAACCAGAGTCATAGCCTAAAGTATCACAAATATGTTTCCTCACAGTGAACATTTTTGATGTATACTCCACCATTAACTCTGTGTGTTTATAAACACAGCTGTAGATCACTTGGGCATTTTCTGAAATTTGTTGCGGTGTTGCATTGTGGGAAGTGAAGCTCCATGCAGCCACAGTAGCAGCAACAACAAAACATGTCAACCAAGTGAAAGCCATTGGGTTCTCTCTGCGTGGAACCACACTTTCCGCAATGCAACGCCATGACAAATTTCCAGAAATGCCCGAGTGACCTACCCACAAGGAATGTAAATACATGGACTTGTCAGTGGTGGTGTTTGTATCAAAATTGTTCACCGTGAGGGAAGAAATTCAGGTGTGTGATCACGGAAAGACTAATAGATTTATGATACATAGGCTATTACTAAGGTTTTACAGATTTGATAAAAAATTGGTGATAAAAGTCATCCACAGCTTTAATAAGTAGCTTAACCAGTTCTGAAAGAAGAAATTTAACCCTTTGGAGTTTATGATAATGTAAAATGTATGGTTTTCCCATATCTGCTTATAAACATCTTTTTAGGCAATTTATATAACCTGATACCCTATGTGGTTGCATATCAAAATGTGCAGAACAATCTCAGCTATCAGTGAAATAAAGACTCATCTGTACTGGAGCACTGGGATAAAAACGCTGGTCCCTGAAATATGCTGAAAAGGTTTTACTCCGGTTTGAAAACCCACCTTTGTTACATGTAAATGGAAATCTGAAGATTACAGATTGATTTAGCAATTTACTTTGGTCACAAAAGTAGTGTAACATATGAAAAATAGCCAAATAAATAGATAAACAATGCCTAAAATAAGAAAAACAATAAAACCCCTTTTTGAGTAATATTATTGTTTTATTTCACTTTCAAGAAATGTAAATCTGACATGAAATGCCAATGTCTGAGTTATATAGTAAGCTCTAATCTATGGGGACTCAGAGAGGGAGGAGGGCATGCTGCCTTCAGGGACTGACCAGCGGCTCTGTAAATCTCCAAATCTCATTGCGGATAAAACAGATGTCTTCTACACAAAACAACGTTGTGAATAGATACAGAAATGATCTCTATGCATGTTCTTTTAGTGGCAAAATTTAGAGAAATATGGATGGGTACCGACTTCTAAGAGTTAAAAGAGGAAAGGGCACTAAATAATTTGAAATGTGGAAGTGGGTCAAGGCTTCTATGTGTTTTTGAGGGTGTAAGAGATGATGTTATTGTGATTTTAAAGCAAAAGGAGAGGAGGCAGAAGTGAAGGGAACGACAGAGGGTGAAGTCAGCAGAGGAGGAAGGTTCAGGGAGAAGTTTAGAGGTGGGGCAGAAATCAGCTCATGGGCCTTTAGACATGACAGGCCGGTCAGACAACAAAGACAGCCCCATCTGGGAGAACGAAGCCAAGGGTTGGAGGTCATGATAACACCCCTCACGCTCACACACGCACAGATTTGCCTGCTGTTCCACCCACAGCCAATTACGACAATGACTGGTCGTCTCAGAGGAGCTGCGCGGCCCTGCAGATGTATCCATATTCATCATCCTGAATGTATTCACCAGCCCGGCTCTCCACACAGCCTCATCTAAATATTCCACAACTCTGCTTTAACTCAGCTTCTCATACTGTCACAGCCCTTTTTACTGCACCTAAGAATGAAATCAGATCTGAGGTCAGCCTGTGCACTTACAAAATCACAAAAGGCTGAAATTTGTGTATTGTGCATTGGACTCTGAGTAAAGAGAGTGTAAAGAATGTGAAAGTCACTGCTTTTTTGACCGTCTGTATTGAAGCATGACTAAGCACATAACACAGTATGTACTAATCTTAAGCTCTGTATGGTGTTCAAGTCCGTGGGACCCATTTTCATTTTTTTATTAAAAAAAAAATGATGAGTAATTACTTTTTTATGATTTTTTCCCCCTTCATATCTTGATTATATTATATTTTATTTAAAACGAGTAGCAATTTAATTCGTAAATGCGATGTAGCAATGGCAAATAAATAAAAAATATGAACACCACACAAGGGTTAATAAAACACAAACAAGTGTAGTAAAGGCTTCACAGTGACACTAACACTGCTGCAGTTAACCCATTACAGTAGCCACTTTACACAAAGATCCCAGAAAAAAGGTGAGATGGTGACCCCACCTTTTTTCCACCATTGACTGATTTCCACAACCAACGGAGGGACAGAGGTGAGACAGGCTGGACTTTTTACACAGCGGACCTGCACTCTGGAATCAAAGTAGCAGAGACGCAGTGCAGCCTATTGTGTGTCGTATAACTTGCATGTCTGAAATACCCCGAGCATAGCGGTGTTGCTAACCTCTCCAGAGTCAGCCCGTCTTTCACCGTTCCACAAATGTTAGCCTAGATAGAGCCCTCTGCGTGAAGTGAGGATCTTGACGTCTCCCCAGTTTGGCATTTTTCTGGTTGTGTTTATATGTTTGTTTAATGTACACGGCCCATACTCATTTTTAAATCCCCCCACCCCCCCCGACATCAAAATGTCACACCTTGGTTGTGAAACGAGAGGTGTTCCTTTTACACAGTGTCCTAGAATCATGATTTCATCTTTACCACGGCTGTTACTACCAGAGGCATTGCAGAGCTGTGATAAGGGTGACACCAAATGATCCCACCATTTTGTTTTCACAGACATTCCGGAATGAAGGCAAAATATTCCCGTAACAGAAGTGCTGTGCAATAGTCATAGTAGTATTTTAACCTTGTGTAAAGTATATTTGTATGGCTATGATTTATTAACAATTACAAGTGAGAGATCTTAAATCATTACTGAGTCTCTTTTAAGTGCCTTTTATTCTAACAATTACCATGTTATCATTTACCCTAATTTGACATATTAACTACTGTTACTGTACTGTTAATCTCTTATGTTACACTGTTGTCAATAAAGTTGGAATAAAATAATTTTAGCTCTTGTCATGAAATGATTGTGACAATGTGATTTATTCCTGACAGATAAAGTGTAACTGAGACTCAGTATGTAACCATTACACCTGGTAAAAGGTGACTATTAATGTATATAAATAGGGATAAAAAGAGAAACATGTTTGAGAACAAAATAATTCCTGCTTTATGGGATCAGGCTCATGGCGCAGTATCATAAACTGACCAAAGGAGGGAGACTGTACCTGAACTCATCACTGCGTTTTAGCTCCTGCTCATTACGTTTGTGAACAGAAACACATTAAAGCCTCAGTCAGCAAACCTGTTTGGTGCATTGCATAATACCAGATACATTCTAGCTGTCACTCGTTTGATCCACATATAGCCTGCAGCCTCAGTGAACCCTTCATTCAGCTGGGAATAATACCAAATTCAGTCTAGCCAGAGTCAGTGCAGGACAGCCTGCAGCAAGCAGACAGAGAGGTGGTGATATTCTGGATGCCCCGAGAGAGAGAGAGAGAGAGAGAGAGAGAGAGAGAGAGAGAAAGAGGAGAGAGAGGACAGCCTGCAGTAAGCAAACAGAGAGAGGTAGTGATATTCTGGATGCCCTGAGAGAGACAGAGAGAGAGAGAGAGAGAGAGAGAGAGAGAGAGAGAGAGTGAGAGGAGAGTAAACAATGCAGAGTCTGGTCCCTTCCTCTCATTGTGGCGGTCGCTCTGGGTGGACGACCATTGTTTGATGAGAAGCTGATTTGTCAGATGCAGCTGGAGTGCTGAACGAATCCCCCAAAGGTGTTTTCTTTCATTTGATTTGACTGTTTATTCAATTTAACCTTCAGTTAGCTGAGAATAGACTGAAAGCAAAACAATAGCACTCACACCTTCATAAAACTTCTAGAAAAAATAAACAAAGAGATTATGACAGATCACAAAATACAGAAAAAAAAATAGTGAAAGGGCAACATGAAGCTCAAAACAGCTTCACAAACAGTTGGAGCAGCATAAAAAAGCATCACCTCAAAGTGGGTTTTTTAATTTCCCACGTGACTCCCAGTTGATCCTATTTCCAGTGGTTTGGTTTGGACTTTAGAGAGGATTTAAACCAGCCACATCTGTGCAGACTTAATGCAACAACTGTGCGATTATTTGTGAAAACAGGAGGCTGAGGGCAAACGTCTACATGAAATAACATCAGTGACCTACACTGGTAGAGAACACACCAACACAGTATGCAGTCAAATATTAACTCCATAAAAGAGTTTTGTACTAAAGTGACTCAACATAAAGGTACTGTGGAGCCAAGAGTGGGAGCAGGGCTCCTACAGGTTTAAACAACTTCACTTTAAGACCTTTTTAAGACTACTTAGTACAGAATTTAATGCCTATTTCACAGCCATAATAGCAAAAATTAGTGACTCCTACAATTTAGGAAAATTAATTTATTTACTGCAGTGCCTTGATTTGCATAATTCTAAGTCATTTCTCATAAGGGGCTGCAAAATTAGAGGTAGTTGATTCCTAATTTTAATATAAATTGTCAGGTTGGAACAGGTGGAACCGAGTCGACTAACGTTACTTTGTCTGCGGGTTGGATATTTAACAAACACATTTAAACACAATACAGCCAACAAGTTCATGTCAGCAAAATAAGACTTACTCCAGGTCACTTGATGGAGTAGCTCACTGCCATCGTCATGAGTTTTGCTGTATGTATCTCTGCTGTGCCGTGTAAGCCCCTTCTTTTCTTATGATTTTATTAGCATTATCATTTTCATTCATTAATTTTTGTTTTGTTTTTGTTTGCTTGTTTTGTTTTGTTTGTTCTGTTCTGTTTCGTTTCTTTCAAGTTGGCTTAGGTGTTTAAGTCTAAGACTAAGAGGGTGGTGGGTTTGGATGGGATTTAAAGTTTTATTGCAATAACTGATGCTGTGAACTGTAAATGAAAAATGTCAAATAAACTGGGGAAAATGAAACATAATTAAGACCTACAATATTAAATTCAATACTTTTTGAGTATTTTTTTAAGGTATTAAATGTACGTTTATACATTCAAGATGTTTTAAGACCCTGTGGGAATCTTAGTCACATGTCTCCTCCTCCTCCTGGTTCACACTTGGTGAAAACTCATTTATATATAAAAACACTAACATGTTACTTGTTGTGTAACTTAGAACATTCAGATCACACATAATGATGATTTAAACAAATATAATCTGAAAGAAAATAAAGTTCTGTGTGTTTTGTTGTATTTTTAGTAGGATTTTTACAGCCATTTACCGTAATTCACTCACTTCCTTGTGAAAAATAATATGTTAGTTTTAGGACCAGGGTTGCAGGATTTAGTAAAAAAAAATATTATTGTGGACAGGAGTTTGGTTCATGATGGTGATTTGAGTCTATTGTTTTTCCCAACTAAAATCAACATTAACTAGTCTTTAAAAATATTGATTTAATTGCTCTCATTACTATACATTGGATCTCTAAAATACAGCCCTTTACAATGTGTGCAGCCCTAGTTAGGAAGTTTTATTATTATTATTATTAACATTATTAGTATTGGAAATAAACTATGTCAACTTGATTCTGCTGGTTTGCATACTGTTTTGTCTGTGTTTTACATAGACAGATGTATTGATTTTCATGAAACGTGATAGGTATATTGACTGACTGTATGTCTGAAGGAAATGATTGCATTTTGATGTATCTAACTGAAGTATTAATGAAACGATTTTGCTTTGTCCATTAAAAGTGACAGATAATTCTTCCCGGAGCGGTGTTTGTCTCCATCTCTCTCTCCGTTCATTTATTCTTTGTCCTTCAGCTTCTCCTTTCTATGTTCTGGCTGAATGATCTCCAAACAATCACTTAAATGAGCAAATTGTTAATAATTAAAGAGTGCTTTTACCACCAAAAAGCTGCAGGAGGCCTGTGTGTGTCTGACTCATTCCAGGAAGCTACATCTGCTGCATAATGACACTACAATAAACTGCAGGTCACTTTTTACCCAGAAGACCTTGTGTTTGCCCATGACGCAACAAAACCAGTCACAGCTTTTTCTTTTTTGTTCACTTTATATGATAGTGAACATAATGTCAATACTATAAACATCTGAATGGTGTTATTTCAACATGTATCGGTATGGAATAGTGTTGCTTTTGTCAATGAAAATAATGATAAAATATCTTTGTCAACGAGCCTTTATCGCGTGATGAAAACGAGACAAGACGTAATGAAAATGGTATAGTATACAGTATAATTAAATGTATAAGGCAATATTTTTGATTAATAAAAACGAGACTAAATGTGGTTTAGAAAACAAAAACTGTGATAAAATGTCTCCTCATTTTTGTTAACTAAATAAGACAAATTGATGTTATAATTTTTAGTTGCGACCTGCCTCCGGTCTGGGTCCGAGCGGTCCAAACAGTAAAGTACTGCAACCCAAACCAAGCCTGGGTTCGGACGCAACCATGTCGGGCCCAGTTTGGGTTTAGACAAAAATATGTGGCCCGAGCCAGGCTCTACTGTACCCCCCCCCAAACAAAAAAACAAACAAACAAACAAACAAAAAAACAAACAAAAAAACAAACAAACAAACAAAAAAACAAACAAACACAAAAAAACAGTTTGACATCATTTCATTACCTAATAATTAGTTTAAATTTGTTTGCTCTTTTTGCTCAAAAAAGTGTAATCATTTTTATTTTTCTGCTTTCAGGAATAGACATGCCGTTTACTGCAACAGAAAACCCATTCTGTGTATTGAAGTAAACCCAAACTCAGTCAAATGTGAACATGCAATGTGAATTTGTTAGAAAATTTCACCAACAGGAAAGCAGATTTGGACGTGGCATAAGAAGTTGTAAAAATTTGCAAGTTGAAGTTGCAAGAATCACTGAGGCTCTGGAGAATGTTAAACACGACATACTGCAGCGAGCGTGGCAGGAACTCCACTAACGACTTGATGTGTGTCGCGTCACAAGTGACACACACATATTGAATCGTTGTAATAACTTTGGAACATTATAAAATTACCATCCCCCAGAATTTTCTGTTTGAAATTTGTAGAATAAAACATTTTATTTCTTAAATAAATCCCATTAAGTGTCATTTCTCTTGACCATGACCACTCTGATATGGACTTCTCAAATAATGTCAATTTCTTTGAGACACCGTGTATATTCCTGAGTCCATAAGGATGATATGATAACCTTCTTTGAACTAAAATGGGTTTAACTAAACAAAATGTTGGTTTTGTCTAGACTGTACTGACCAGATTAAGTAGAATTGAATGAAGTCTCTAAAAAGAGACTAAAATACAGTTTTCACTGACTAAAATGTCATCAGTTTTTGTTGACTAAAACTAGATGAAAATAGTCATGTATAATTCTGACTGAAATACAACTAAAGTGCTCAGTTTTAGACAACTAAAACTTGACTAGACAAAAAACTATGAATGTGACTGAAACTAATAAAAACTGAAAGAATATGACACAAACTAGACTAAAACTAAAATTAAAACAGGCTGTCAAAAACAACACCGGTATGGAAGGACTAAAGTGAACACAAGTGCCGAGTTGTTTTTTGACAGGGGACAGACATGTTTTTGGTTTTGCTGTTGGGGCATAAGCTGGTGTTTTTGGAGCACGTCTCTGACCAATCAGTGTTTGGCTGAAAAGTACGATTGCATAATACACCGAGTAAGACTTATCTGTACAGAGTACGTAGACAAATGCAGGCGACTGACATTAAAAGCACCATATGAGGAATGACGTGGAATAAATAAATATGTGGTCCAACTGGTTCCTGTGGTGTTCTAAATGGTAGGTTTCCATAATATAATAATTACACTGTCATTTTTCAGACACTGATCACTGCGCTGGTGTTGGTTTCATCGGTGATTCTGCATGTGACTCACCCAGAGTAGTGATGTATGGATGCAGCCAAAGCATTGCCAGAACCTCCAGGAAGGATACCCAGCGGAGTCCGAATGGCCTCCTCCCAGTCCGATCTCTCCAGCAGACCATTTATCACCTGACAGACACAGGAAACACCGCGTTTAGGTGGAAAAATAGAAAAACTGCACTATCCAGTCTGTGTTTGAAACAGTATCAGAGACAGACATTCTGACTTTTCCCATTTTCAGTATATCTCTGGTAATAATCAAAGACTTTTTTTAAAAAAAATTATTCTTGCAGACAATTTGTGATGTAGCTTGTTTAGATTGTGAGTAAACTAGTACCATGTTAATAAATAAACAGCATCAGGATTCAAAGTCTTTCCCCGAAATTATTTTCCAAGACTTTTCCAGGATATTTTCAGCCACTACAAGGACAAGTTATCATGTTACACACTAACCAGTCTTTCTCAAATGGACAGTAATACTCTGAGTATTACTATCTATTACTATTACTATCCAGGGTGTTGTGGCCATCATCATCATCTCTTTACCTCAAACAGGAGTCCGTCTCCTGACATGATGACTATCGCGTCCCACTGAGAAAGGTCAGCCTCCCTCACCAACTCCCGGGCGTGGTTCTGCCGCTCTGCAACACACACACACACACACACACACACACACACACACACACACACACACACGTATATTTACAAAGATATTCATCATGAGTGTGTTTCCTGTCTGAGACATACTCTGACTCATTTCCCATCAGAGGTCAGAGGTCATGGCCTCATCTCTGCTGGAGGACACTCACTCCTCTTTCCCACCTGTGCATCACATGTTTTTTATTCTAGTCATGAGTCTAATCTGAGGTCAGTGTAGATCCTTCATCCTTTTAATCTTTCCTCCCTGTTTCCCTTCGGTTTTCCAAATTAAAGTTTCACCGCAAGAGCGAAAGCTGATATATGGTCTTAAATGAAGCGTCTAGTGACCTGCCAATGAGACCGAAACAACTAAATTACCCACAAGCACTCTGTCAAATTACTGCAGGGCTGAATAATCTGATGAAGTGGGACCATGGTGACAGAGCGAGCAGCTTGTTGAGACGTCAAAGTTTAAAAACTGAATCCACACCATCAGTCAGCACTGTCACTTCATCAGTAGTTGAATGTATCCCACCACTGTAGCTCCAGTTAAAGCGACTGTGGAAAATGTTTACTCTATACCTAAACACCACATACATACCATCATTTGAGGTTGATGTTCAGTTCAACAAATATTAAATGTTATCTCTTTTATGTATCTGCTCTGCTATTGGCTCCTTGTATTCATAAAATGTTTTGGTTCTTTTTTTTTTGCTTGAAACAAATAAACAAATCAAATCAACTATTACATATTTTACTATTTTATTTTATTTACATGTTTATTACATGAAAAATGAATTGAATTACAGAATTCTTTTTTTTCCCCAGACACCATTAAGGTAAAATCATCCAATTAATCAGCAATAAAATAGAATGACATGTATGAAGGTAGATTTGTGTCTTTACTATTTTAATCAAAACTTT
>JAPTGZ010000001.1:16526616-16536729 GCA_029814645.1 Fowleria isostigma | reverse complement strand
TATTCTATTCTATTCTATTCTATTCTATTCTATTCTATTCTATTCTATTCTATTCTATTCTATTCTATTCTAAACCATCTTGTCATGAATATGGACATCATGCACCAGTGGAGTCAGATCAAATCAAGTCATGCTTGTGTGACCTGAAGTTATATCTGCTAAATCTCTTCATAGATTATTACGTTGTGCTAAACTGTACAGGGACAATAAAGGAATCCATAAACAAAACCATAATAGCCTGCCTTTTTTGAGTTTCCTACATGAGCAGGTAGAGTAATTTTATATAAAACATACAGTTATTTTGTGAATTTTAGTTTGAACACAATTTTTGAACAAGAACAACAGTGTTTAAAAAACTATTTTCCTCATAATAAAATACCTGATATGTGAACCACGATGTGACTGACTTTGATACAGTATAAACATTTTTTTGACATCAATGTGGAGTTTTGTTTAATGTGAGTCTCACCTGTTGACTATGTTTCTATTCACTCGGATCATTAACTGCAGTTCAACACTGCCTAAATGTCTGTGGAAAGAGAAAAAGGTCATGCATGTATGAGACACAATACAGCTTGAACTTGGTATGAACATTTTCCTCACAAATGTCATCTGTAAACACAATATGTACAATGAAACTATGTGATATGAATGTGGATGAAAAAATATAAAAGGAAAACAAAGACTCTGTTTTTCTTAAATTTGATTAAATGCAAAAGAAACAAGCAGTTGGTTATTATTCTGTAAAAACATACCTGTTTCTTCTTATGAACACAACACAGACTGACATATACAATTTGAAGATGGGCCTGTGGCATTGAATTAATCCATAAAGACCCAGCACTACTTTTGTGTCAGTTCTCAAATGAAATTTTCTCTATATTTAATCTTTTTAACCCATAAAGACTCAAACATCCACAATATACCAAATAATGTACTGATATAAACTGCTTAATCCCTGTCAATCCACCAATCCTTGAAAACAATTGATGTAAGGTGTTGTTATTCATCTTTTCATGGTCATCACATGTGACCCATTCGGATGTTCAGAGGCTCCATGGTTACCGTGGAAACACCATCATCTTCTATTACATTGATTCACCAGTAAAACCCATGGAGTTGGATCAATGACAGTGGATGGAGACATCGGATTTATGTTCAGTTAATAAGAGATTTTGCTGGAAAAGACACTTTTCCTTCAGTTTTGTTTGTTTTTGATATAATACTCCTCAATTTTACTCTAAACTTGCATGAACACCAACATGATTAGTAAATTAAATGTTGGAAAATACCTGATTTTCACTGAAAAAAACACAAAATACAGAAGATAATTTTACAATAAATGGTGATAAACCACTTAAGGATGGTTAAATATAGAGAAAACATTTTTTGGGAAGTGTCACAATTGTCACACTGGTCCTTATGGGTTAATGAAGAATTTAGACCCAAAGATAGTATTTATATTATATGTAGACCACAGGAAAATGTTTTAAAATACATGGTTTAATTTTAAAAAAGCAAAATATCACTCCTTTAAGTCACATAATGCTTATGCAATGTCATAATAAATGTCACAACATTTATTTCCATCCATAGTTGGACTGAAATTTCACCAACATCTTGTATTTACAATGGGATGTATCAGACCACCCTGTAAAGTCTGTTCCACCACATGCTAATGGTTGTCAGTGGGGTTCAGGTCTGGACTCTGTGGTGTCCAATAAATGTGTGAAAACAATGTCTCATTTTTCTGGATGAAAAAACCCCAAATGCTTTCATCTAAGTGACTGATTTTACATATGTGGATAAAAGTAGAGGATTGACTCTCAGTTCTATCAGCAACACTTGACCACATTATATTATAATATAATATTCACTGTTTGCTCAGTGTGTTTACCTGAGTTGGATGTCTGATGGCTTCATTTTCCTGAAGCACTGTTCTGCACACAGGGCGCCTCTTTCTTCCCCAGGTCTTTTGGAAATCTGATAGAGCGAAGCATCAGACAGGTTAGAGCTGCTTCTTCAAATGATAAAATATTATAACAGGTGAAACGTGACTGAAATGTGACTGAAACGATGGTAACATGACTCCTTGTGCCACTCACTTATTGATAACTAGCACTGTGAGACGGACAAAGAAACAGGAGGATGCTGATTTTGTTGTTGTGAGATGGTCAGTGTGTATTTTTTTTCCCTCCACAACAAAGCCCAGTGGCATTTGAATATAAATGCAAAGTGGAAATGTTTGCTTCACTTGGGCTATCACTTTGGACCAGCAGTTATGTTGCTGCAGTTTGTAAAGGGAGCCATCAAACCTCCACAATTACCCAGTGAGCGCACACAAATTGGATTCCCTGATGATGTCTTTTAATCCCATCAGGAAAGGAAACACAGCAAAAAGGTTTATCTTTTCCCCGCTTGTGCTGCTAAACATTTTCCAAAGCACGTTACAGTATTGTAAAAGGGGCTTAACCTACAGGTGCAGGAAGGACATTAAGTTGTGGTGGAAGTAGATAAAAAATAGCGAAATAGTCTAATTTTCCAGTGAATGGTACACAAAACAAGAGCATATGTACACATAAAATATATATAATACAAATGAAAAATAAAATATTTCCTCGAGCAGTGACAATGAGGCACTGGTAAAATGACACAGAAAGGAAAAAGTTCAACCCCAGAAACATACCTCTTATTTCAATTCACATTAGTCAGTGGCCACTTTATTAGGTACACCCGCTAATACCAAGTTAGTAACACCTCCCATACCCTCAGACCATCGTCATTAGTCCACCACATTCAGAATCACTTAAATCACCCTTATTTGCCTTTGAGATGCCTAGTTTCAGCAGATCACATTCTCCATGCATTGTTGAGCAGTTGAAAATGTGTACCTAATAAAGTGGCCAGTGAGTGACAGCAACAGCATATCCATAAAATACACCAAATCTTATTCATACCAAATTCATGTCAGTACAGGTACATACCTTGTTAGAAAGCTTAGATTCTCTGCAATTAAGTCAATTTTACTTTACAGTGGTATTCCTGAGCATCAAAATATGATTGGAAAAAATAATCACTTGCAGCTGTGCTTCATCTTATATTCAAGTTATTCATTCATTATGACTATGATCATTGGGTTATTTTGTGCTCTCTCTATGCACAGTGCATGATGCATATAATAGTAGTGGTGGGACTGATTAACACTGACCTTCTGAACAATCATGTCTTTCACTCATGTCGCTGCTCAGCTTAAAGAAATGTGGCTTTACCTGAGATTCTGTAAATTATTCGTAAAATAATACATCATATTACATGTCACTTCATGTTATTATTGTTGGAGTGATTAAATTACTTGATTCTTTTATAGTTATATGATTTCATCTACACAAATATGTTAAATACAGTGTGTAGTTTTCTAAAAAAAAAAAAAAAAGTGCAAATTTTTCAACTGATAAAATTGTTAGAAGATGAGCATCAAATTTAGTAAATTTATGGAATTTATTTAGTTATTCATTTGTTTTTAAAACCATTCAATCCTCTTTAACAAAAATATTTCTATATGTCTGATGTTTATAAAGCAAATATCAGGTTTAACACCAACAAATCCACCGGGAAAGATCAAATGAAAAACAAGAATAAAAGACAAATTCACAAAGAGCAAAGATCTGCAGCTTTATGAACTGAAGTAGTTAAATAATAGAGCAAAATATTATCATGGTTTAACTGTAGCAGTGTGATGTATATTAAAGATAATGAATTACAAATGTTGGCAGAAATGACCCAGTTTTTCAAAAGATCACACAACATGATGAAACAAGAATTAATTTCCTCCAAAATTATGTAGCTCAACAGAATATTTGTAAATGATACTAAAATGATTAAAAAAAGAAAAGAAAAAAATGAGTCTATTCCCAACGCTGACCTTTAACAGTGTTGTATTTGTAATAAAAGGTAGCAATAATAATAACCAGCCTTTAGCCAATTGAAATCATTTCCCTCTTTCAAATACCAGTCACCATTCTCCTCAGTTCAGTTCATGATTTAACCTTTCAAAACCATTATAATTATTTGTTAACTGACAATTTAGTTGAATGTCATAAGAGGAGGTTGTTATTGCTGGATGTACCTCTGTAATTATCTAAATGATCACCTCAAATGAGTGGCCTTTTATCAGAAAAACTAAGAAAATAACACATAAATACTATCTACCTCCCAGTCTCCTTTCTTCCTGATAACATCTTTCCTCTTTATTAAAACTTTTCTCAGTAAATGGTGTCTTAAACGTTAATTTCCTTTTTTGTAGGTATTATAAAGTAATATCAGGCTTTAGAAAGCTATCGAACCATAATAATATGTTCTCTTGTGGTTGTAATGACATTCAGAAATGTACCTTAACCCAGCATCAGGCTGTCAGTGTTCCTGCTGCTTTCAACATAATAATGTTGGCCTTTGCAATCAGCATTTACCAGCTTCTAGTCAGATCAGAATAGCATCCAGCACTTGGAAATTCCCTTCAAAACATTCACGATGAGGCTGCCTGACTGAGAAAGACAAAAACATTTCACAGTAATCAGCCCTGTTTCCAAGAACACAATCACCTTGGAACTAAATCGAGCCTAGACCGTGCTGTTATTCACACCACATAATTGCTTAGTTCGTCCATAGATGCTGAGGCCCTGATGAGATAAAGATCCAAGGATGCCCTCCTGCCTGAGGCTGAGCATTGGAGGGCAAGGAGTCCTGGAAAATGACTCATGTGTGAGGCCTTACTTGTCATGTACAGAGAGACTGGGCCTCATTACACATAATGGTGGGGAGAGATCAATGCCTGACAACCTGAGGACCAAGCCATCAAAAGCAATTTATTCTGAGAAAGGTCCTACTACATATCATTAAATAAAGAGGGAGAACAATACCCTTATAACATGTGCCTCTATCATTTGATGCTTACATGACAACCATCATAATCAGTGTTGTTGTCCAGGGTATACGGCGGTATATGGCGTATACCTACTTATATTGCCCATTTTTCCCCTAGGACGATGAAGCCATGACCCACCCTACTCTGCCTCTAATTGGCTAGTACTCAGTGCTTTCACTGATTAGATTGGTTAACTTTAAGCGTTAGGACTGATAAGCCAATCAGAGGCAGAGTAAGGCCGATCAAGCTGAGGAAAATATTGCTAACTAGCAGTCAAAGACTTCAATATAAACAGAGTCGCAACATTTCTATAGAGTCCTGTTGTAAAAAATGGTACTTCTGGGTTACTGAGAGGCCGATAGATCCAATAGCAGCGTCGAAACACATTCAGCTGAGCTAGCAACTCCAGCACTAAGTTAGTAAGATATCATCATCTTTCAAATTATCAAGTATATTTCCTCTTTTAGCGGACATTTATGTTGTAAATTCTGTTTTCCTTGGTATGTGTTAGTGTTTGTGTAACTTTATATCTTAAACAACTATTTTGTTCGATTTTCAGCTGTAGCCTGACAGTAGCTAACTTTCCAGCTGTTGAGATTTAACCACTATAACTACAAATGATGGAGTTTCTAAGTTAATGTTAGTACAAATGTGGTTATCAGCAGGTTTTATTTTTGTTGTTTTGTTGAACCTGATGGTGTTGGGTTAAGTTTGTCAAATGAGATAATGTGCTAATTAGTGTCTAAGCCTTTTTTAATATAGCCAATGGTGAGTTGCTGTAGAGCTGAGTTCTACCAATAAAAGTTTATTAAAGTTATTATTCATGAGTTAAAGGAGGTGAAACTTTGGGTTACTTAGAGTTTATAATATCCAACTCATCTTAAGAATTCTGTAAAGTTTTGATTTTGCTAATCATGAGTTTTTAATGCATTTAGTGTGCTCAGTGCTAAGTTATAAGGAGAGCAGAGCTTGGCAGGTGCAGAGTTCACCTAACCACTGTTTTCTGCTTGTACCACAGTCCTATAATAGTAAAACTTAATATAGCAAATTTTCTATCTCCTTATGAGTACAATACATTTGCAGAATGAATGAACTTATAAAGTTAGCACAGCTCATATAAGTAGCCTACCTAAGCTAACACAAGCCTTTCCCTCCTTAAATTAAGATTTCAACGTTATAAAGTCAGTCCTTTCAGTGGTCAGCCCCTCTCTCAAAAGCAGAACAGACACAGACACATTGTTGCAGTGGTGCAACAATGGTTTGTGTGTGGTTTATTTTGAGAATTACCATGCAATAAAACACTCACTGCTGTCTGTCCCATAGAAGAACATGATAGTGCTTGGTTTGTTACAAACTATTCAGGCTTACTTGAACCATGTGATCATCGGACATCAAAGCATGTAGTAACTCTCTTTATGTGGCTCTGCTAGCGCTGGCCACCTCTGGAACCTGACTGGTGCCAGTGCCACCCCAGTTGACTGACATGCCACTGACGTCTCATTGAAAATGTGCGATTATTGGAAATACGAGAAAGGCAGAATAAACGTCTTTCAAGTGAGTGACACATATTTAAAGAACCTGCTTTCATGGAATACATAATTCTGAGGTAAGTTTTAAGGTATTTCCAAATGAGTCACTGTTTTAAACTACTGGAAATATGACTGCTCATTCAGAGAAGAAGAGATGTTGTTGCCAAGAGTTAAACTATGCGAGTAGGCTAGCGTTTTGAAAGGGTAACTTTATCCTATCTTTTCCTCATGTCGAATACATTAGACATTCATGCAGCCGCTTGTGACCAGAAATATCTACACACTGCTCCTCATTAAGTCATGATGATTTTATAAAAGTGAGCAAATACTTCTGACAGATTGTTGGATAAACTAGAGTAGTTTGACGTCACTGTTTCTAAAACAGGGAGTTTTTCTGGACTACTTAAAAAAAAAAAAAAAAAGACTAACATTGAATATACACACGTCTCCAGGGACCACTACACCACTAATCCTAATTCAGTGAGGTTAAACCAGCAGAATGTCACTTCTCTGTACTGGTTACTCACTCCTTTACTATCAAGTCCTGCTCTAAATTATTCATTTTAACCATGTGCCATCCTCATTACTGAGAGCACACAGTACCAACCTGACAGTGCTCATTAAATGAAAAACTTTTATTGAAACTTTAAAAATGTAACATTTTGCTCTGCAAAATGAAAGAAAGAAATTGTATTTTATAATATTGTAGTGGTCAAGATTGATACAGACACTCTAATGATGACCCTTTGGACTGAACCGAACCATTCTATGACCTTCACAGACACCAGATCTGGGCCCAAATGAACACATTTGGGAGAGTTGGATGTAGAAGACATTGTAACATCAAAACATAAGATGAAGGAATAGCTCCATGAGGAGGTTAGAGGAGATGGACTGGGTTCTCCGAACGCTTTTGGTCTGTGTTTTTTCTTCTGTTGGAATTCCTTATCATTCCCCACTGCCACACAGTCTGCAGTATCATACACTACTACGTCAGCTGTTGAAGTCCTGTCATAGTCGTATGCAACATCCCAACACATCCACATTCACTGTGTGTTTAATAAACTGAACTGTAAGTTGCTGGAGCTACATGTTTCTTTAGTGAGTATTTTCTGGTTTGGAAACACAGACTCAGGCCTGTTTACCAAAAGTAAAGACAGCATTACCACAAACACTGATAAAACCAATCAGCTCATTACATTACTGTTATATGTATCTCCATTTTAGAGAAGGTCTTATTAAGACTACAAATAGTGTAAGAGGCAGCCAAACACAACTCCACAAGCACATTTTAGAAAGTACTCATTTAGTTTAATAGTTAGACACAAAGTACTGCAACAATTATTTACTAAATTTACGGAAAATTACTTTAGAATGGGCTGACTGCAACTGATGACAGGGATGTGACAGCTGTACTGCTACTTCCACTATCTCACAGGAAGTTGGATCTAGGGTCTTTTCTACAGCAGTTCTCAAAGTAAGGTGAATACTGTGCTTTTTTACTTTAATGATACCCAAGGTGTTTACATTGTGACACATTTGCACTCCCAAATGCCCAGTGAAACTGACACAGGGTTTGGTTTTACTGTTTTTTTGCATATGTTTTGTGTATATAAAAAAGTCTCATTGTTCATCTTTATATCCCATGTAAAAGGAGTGATATTTTGCTTTTTTAAATGGAATTTTTAATTTTAAAACATTTCCCTGTGGTCTAGATAAACTGTAAATGCTATTTTTGGGTCTGAATTCTTCATTATTTCAACTCCACAGGACGATCTTCAACCCTATTTCTGAGTAATAAAATGAGAAAGGTCGTTTTGAGCACTGGCCCTTTAAATGCAAATGAGCCACTTCACACACCACACCCTCCAGGTTGTTGACCATGCTTATCTGTCCCTTTCAGACACGTGTTCATTAATATAACCAACAATTGAGCATTTCTAGGTAATTAGCTCGAAGTTTTGACATATTTTCAGTATGGACAACAACCACTGCCACTGACAAACAATTGTGGCGTACTCAGAGGAATATTCGCAGGAAGTCTTTACCTTGTATGTGCAAATGTTGTGATGTAACTACTTATAGATGTCACAAATTAAGAAGAAATTAAAACAGGTTGTAGAAATCCACTTGATTTATGTCAAAATGAATATAAAGATAGCTCTGCAGCCCCTGGAGGGTTCACATTCAAACTTTATAAACTATTAGGGTCCAAATACATGAATAAATGTACCAAATTAATGTGGGTTTAGATAAATATGACCCCTTTAAAATAAGTCTTGACATGTGATCCTGCTTCAATAAGTTAATTAATCAATAATATTGATTATCTTCATTATGGTGTCTTCACTAATTACACTAAAAGCCAATACATTAAACCAAATGCCCAGGTAGGATCAAGTTTTATTACTTTAATGCTTTAGCTAAAAGTATTTAAGCTGAAATAAGGTGGAGCAAATGCCAGAAATGGAAATTACATATCTTCGTTCTGCAACTCTCTCCCCTGAGTCAAATCAAAAGACTAAAAATAAATATGATGTTGTTTGATGCTGTTGTGGAAGAGTGAGGCCACTGTATCTGTGTTGAGACATGCCCTTCTCTATTCTCAAGTGGCAGCTCTTTGACTAATTGCCTGGTCTCCTCATCCCTCCCACCAGGGATGTGAACAGAAGAGTTGAGGTGAAATGCATTGAATGTGACATGCAATGGCTTCATCATCTTTATATTTTATTAAAAATCATCTCCCCTTTTACCTGTCATGGGTCACAACTGTTGGTAAAGGGGTCCAGGAGTTGCAGAGGTGATTAAAATGACCTTCAGGTCACATCTTATGGGTTTTTAACTGGTCATTACAGTTGTCAATCATGTATTTAATCCTCCTCCCTGTCTGAAAACAGCTGTGATTAGATATAATCTGTGGTATAGAGTTTCTACAGCCAATACAGGCAAAGTGTAGACACACAAGTCTTGTTTCCTCTACAAATACTTGAATTAAAATATGCTGACAAGTTTTGCTCAGTGATACTAAAAAACTATCCAGCCTTTATGGGGCACTTATAGAAATACCCTGATATTGAAAATTTCAACGTCAGTGTGTTATTGGAGGACATAAGCCATGCTTTCCTCCATAATGGACAAAGATTCCCACCCCTTCCAACACACACTCACTGGACTAAGGCGCTCCATTAGTGACAGGATGATCCACCTGAAGTGGGTGAAGGAGAGGTATCACAGGTCTTTCCTTCCTGTAGCAGTTAGGCTCCACAGCAGAAACTGCTCCAAATAATTCTGTGCAATAAACTGTACTCATATGTATAATTTGCACATATGTCTATATATATATATATATCTATATTTATTTGTGTAGATATGTGTATATAGATGTATGTATGTATGAGTATTTCCCCCTATCTCCCCTATCCAACCTCTGGCACATTCAGCATGTGCACAGCTGTAAATACGTAGTATTTATAGATTTTGCTCTTGGGTGCTTTGTTTATGCTCCACTCTTGCTGCTGTAAATCTGAAATATCCCCCTGTGGGACTAATAAAGAAATATCTTATCATAACAAAACTTTATTCCTTTTGTGCTTTTTTTTCCAAAATGTTTTATTATGTAGAAAATCAAGGTCAATGAAGTTACCATATTTAGCTCCTCACCTG